>OX579652.1:17036793-17307666 GCA_951230895.1 Carpatolechia fugitivella | reverse complement strand
AAGTCGACCAACTCGCACTGGGCCAGCGTGGTCGACTAAGGACTAATCGCCCTAATTTAGGGTAGGCTCGAGCCGCTCGGTGGGGACGTATATGAGCTGTTGATGTGGAACAAAAGTTGTTTAGTTTCATGGGCTGACCTCTTGGACGAATGCTGGCCTACCACCCAAGGGTATTGCGTTATTTAGACACGTTGCATTTCATGCCTAGATCTACTTCTCCATGTTGATCCTTTTTTTTCGTCCACTTGTCGTGGTAAGGTCGACAAGTTCGACAACCGACCTCACTAACCCTCTATGATATGAAAGTCGTTATTACATGAGATTATGTCAAAGCCACTACTGGCGGCTCAATAATTATGACACGTTTGAGGTCTGTTGTTGCCTTAGAGTAACAAGGACGATTGCTTCGCTCCCTTGCCACGCGCGTTAAAAATGGTTGTTGCCTTACAACCATAGATTTAGGATGTTTTCAGTAGATCAAATAATATAAGTTAAACACACACACGATGTAGAAGAACCTTGCTGTCAGAAATATTTATTGAGCCGTCAAAGGCTGATATGTTTCCTGTATCGATTTTAGTCACTAGTGGGACCAGGGACGTGCCTTCCAAGCACAGAATCATCTTTTCGGGCAATCAGGTGATCTTTTTGAAACACTATTTTATTTTGGCACTTAAAACATCACTTAACCCACAGTGTGTTATAAAATTGATTTAATTATAACATTAACGTTAAGCATGATAGATATGTAAAATGTGCAACTTTAAAGACCCAGTTATACAACAATACATATACGTAAATGGTACAGCTACTTAAAAAAAACTATAAATCCACATTTTTTGTTTCATAGGTCCATTACGAGGTGAAGTTTTAGTCAAAAGAAAGATAGCGTTATACGATACAAGGATCGTAGGTGGCATATTACAAACGAGGTGACTTTTGTAAGCCCGAGCCGCAGGCGAGGGTTTATAATGTCACGAGTTTGTTATAAAACCTAAGATCCGTGTGTTGTACGACGTTTTCCAATAAACTTGTGAGAAAACTGATAGTAAATAATTAAATTGAAGTGGGAAAGGTACATAGTACCCTACAAAAGCTATGATACTACAGGTAAAATGGATGCCATCAAAAACATAACTTGTAAAAAAACCAAGTCTCGCACGCAACTTAGTCTACCGTAAAAAGTTGTGAGATCCATGTAATACCAAGTCGGTTAATTTATTCAGTCCCTACTTAAGAGTCCTTCTGTCTTAAGTTATTACTTATAGCTCACCTAACGACATCTTATAGTGACCAGATCAATATTAAAAATCTCTTGTTTTAAATAAATACATAGATTGGCCTGGCAATCGCATGAAAACACAATGTATCTCACAAGTAATACATTATTATATTAAATTTGATTGTTTAGTGCGATTGGCAAGTCAATCTATGTATTTATTTAAAACATAAGAGATTTTTAATATTGATCTGGTCACTATAAGATGTTGTTAGGTGAGCTATAAGTAATAACTTAAGACAGAAGGACTCTTAAGTAGGGACTGAATAAATTAACCGACTTAGTATTACATGGATCTCACAACTTTTTACGGTAGACTAAGTTGCGTGCGAGACTTGGTTTTTTTACAAGTTATGTTTTTGATGGCATCTCATTTATTTTTGTAGATCGCATGAAAACACAATGTAAAAATGCACACCTACGCTCCACCTACCCTACACCTACCTTACACCTACCCTTCACCTACCATACACCTATCCTACACCTACCCTACACCTACCTACACCTACCCTACACCTACCCTACATACACCTACCCTTTGGAGGTACTCCCAGCTTATGTTATTTTTCTGATGTTATAAGTTATAAGTAGGTATCATATATCTTATTTTTCCGCGCTCACGCTATTCAATTATTCGTTAGTACCTCTAGGTACCTATGTATGTAAAATGCCCCGTTTACCCTTCGCGATGTAGTGTGAAAACTGCCTTACAGTATGTAAGTATAGTATTGGATAACTACGGAACTCTACACTTTGCGAGGCCTGACACGTGCTAAGACGTGCTTGCCCAGTTTTTTTTATGAACAGAATTGGCCTCTTCAGTTTTATTATGTTTCATCATCATTAACAGCTCATATATCACGTCCCGCTTATAATATGTATTCTTGTATATATTATTTAATTTTTTATACTTACACTGACTGATGCAATTTAGTGGTTCGTGTGTAGGTATACCTGTGATATAGCAGTAAAACCCAAAGGTTGCCTGGAAGAAAGTGGCCGCTTCTCTGTGACGGACGGGAGGCGTGGAAGCCGCGGCGTGGATAAACCACCTCCGCCGGCCGTGGTTAGATTATAATAGTTCTTTCTTTCATGGCAGTTTCAGGCATTTAGTCTTTAGTCTACTTGATACCTACTTTGCGGAATTTCGGTACAACTTCATAAGACATGTCCCATTACTGGTTGCTTTTTCAATTCGTTGACCATTTTACATGTTACCTTTGAACATATTTATATTTAGGTACTTATCTACACCTATTATTCCATTACACTGATTCGATAACTGCAAACGTAACTTTGTAATTCTATGTTTGCCCCCAGATTTATATGGGATTACAAAGTTATCTAGCAGATGATGTATCTAAAAAAGTAGGCCGAAATTGTAAAATATTTTAGTTTTCCCTTGATTTATACACTAAACACTAATTCCATTCTAAATTTGAAGCTTCTATGTCTGCTAGAAGTGCCTTAGAGTTTTGATGATCGGTCAGTCAGTCAGTGAGTGACAAAATTAAGAAACTTTGACTAGTTATAATTCATAAACTACTGGTTTAAATTGATTGAAATTTGAAATATACCGTATTTATACAATGCCTGCTTGGTTACTGAAAACTCAGGCTTCTAGTTTTATCCACAACGAAGTTATAGGGGGGTCGAAAATGGCCTGAACTGCTTCGAGAAAAGTATGGTACGGCCGTACCGCTTTTTTGCTCGACTTGGCGGGGGCACTGTCGTGCCCCCAGATCATGTAGAAGTTGTAAAAACTAACCTTTATCACCCTTTATTATATCGCGCCCAGTTTGAGTGTCCTTACTGTTCACTTTATCATTAAATTTCAACACTAAAACACTCATAAAACGACATTCAATGTAAAACAATTAAATGAAAATTTTACAAATTTGGCGCCAACTACAAAACGATAGTATGTTTCTTTTTTATAAACATAATTACGGAAAAAAAGCTCTGGCGGACATTCAGCCTCTACGAATAGTGTTTGTTAAATCGAGTCGAGACAATTTTATTTTTATAATTAAAATATTACTGGCTGATAATATTTATGATACAATTTGTTGAAATAAAAAAATCAAAATACTTTTCTCTTTGTATGAATCGATTTAAATATTTTTATTGTCAAAATTATCCTGGCTGAATAATAAATTCTGAAGACCGTAGGAATTAAAATTTATTATTTTTTCTTCTTTTTTTAATTCCTACGGTCTTCAAAATTATTATTTAGCCAGGATCATTTTGACACTAAACAATATTTAAATCGATTCATACAAAGAGAAAAGTATTTTATATTTTTTTATTTCAACAAATTGTATCAAAAATATTATCAGCCAGTAATATTTTAATTATAAAAATAAAATTATCTCGATTTAACAAATAATCAATTCGTAGAGGCTGAATGTCCGCCAGAGCCTTTTCTCCATAATTTATGCTTATAAAAAAGAAACATAATATCGATCTGTGGTTGGCGCCAATTTTGTGAAATTTTCATTTAATTGTTTTACATTGAATGTTGTTTTATGAGTGATTAAGTGTTGATATTTAGTGATAAATGTGAATAGTAAGGATGCTCGAACTGCGCACGATATAATAAAGGTTAGTTTTTACAACTTCTACATGATCTATTTTACCTGTAGTATCAGCGTTTGTAGGGGTGGGTACCTTCGTAACCATTTCAATTATTTACTATCAGTTTTCTCACAAGTGTATTGAAAAACATCGTACAACACACGGATCTTAGGTTTTATAACAAACTCGTGACATTATAAACCCTCGCCCGCGGCTCGGGCTTACAAAAGTCACCTCGTTTGTAATAAGCTACCTACGATCCTTGTATCGTAATGTACTATTGTCCTTGATTTCCAGCAACCTCAAATATCAACCGACAAACCAGAAACGTTTATACTCATCGAGCCCAACAAATGCTTCCACATGAGCCGGTCAGAGTGCCCCAAGAACGGAACGCTCTGCACGAAGGTGGATCCAGTGTCCGTCTTCTGTTGTGACATCGTCAACAGCCCCCAGCTGAAAGAAGTACTGCAGAACTTCGGTGAGTGGGAATTATCATCAATTTTCATATACCGTCTAGATTTCGGATATTTGTTTCTTTTGTTTTTGGAGAGAAGAACTCACAAATCAAGCCCTAATTTTACTTATGAAATCATCCAATACTTACTCGTAATGGCATTCTATGTTAATTAAATAATACTGTAACTCCCCGACCCTAATGTAAATTAAAACTATGTAGAACAACGTGTGTCTGTTGTATGACATAGAGAAAGTTATAATAAAAGATTTGAGACGAATTAAGAGAATTTTTATTTTTTTAATACGTTCTTGTAATGAATTTTTATAATTTTAATACGTTCTTGTAATGAATGTTTTTAATTTTAATACGTTCTTGTATTGGACATTTTTTATATTTCTAAAATTAATAACTCAGAAACTAAAAGATATAATGCAAAACTAAATGCATACTTGGGGTGCATAGACTGAGATACGTTCGCATTGTGAGTTTCAGAAATATCGAACAAGTTTAGGAAAAGTCTTGTTGACCTAGCGCGTACCGTCGATGCGTGTCGCCAATATACATGGTGGGAGGCAGTCGGCCGTCTAGGAATAGATGGCTGGCGGAACGTTAAGTTCAAGAAAATTGACATTATTGTAAAAGTGCAAAAATAGACTAATATAAGTCTATACTTGGAAAACCAAGTGAAATAATTGCCGAACCTAAAGTCGCAGGCGCTGCACAGCCTCTCACTGCCTTTCGACGGGATTTCGGTCCCTGAAGACTGGCGTGCTGTCTGTTTGATATGGGAACGGTTAATTATGCCTCTATGGATGACATATCCCATCCGAGATGGTCAAAAATGAAAATCAAGGGAATCATAGGTTTGACGCTCCTAGATGACCTAATGAAAGCGGACACGGCCGCTGGATCAAACTGATCACATAATGCACTATATTTGACCATCTAATAGAGAACCCTTATCTGACGCATGAAGACGAGGTATAACTATCACTGCTATGATATTGTTGGCACTGCATGTTTGGCTCTGAGCTGGTGTATGGGTCGCATCCTAGGCGTGATAAGTACACTAAGCATTACCCCTGATAGTGGAGTTAACAATATCTTAGTGGCTACCTTCAAGACGCCAGTCTGTGGAGAGATTTCCGTATCTGACCTATGAAGATGTGGAGTAACCATTGGGCTGCTATGAATGCCGCTAACTCATGGCTAGCTCTGAACCGCTGATTGACCGAGACGCATACAGCGACTTGAATACATCGTCGTGGAGGGGGACTTGCCCACATCCATGCACGGTGTACGTCAGACTGATTAGTGTCGACGATAGTATTTCAAGTATTATCCCAGATAGAGGTAGCGGAGGACATAGTGGCTTCCTTCAAGACATCAGTCTGTGAAGAGGCATACTGGAACGAGTTTATTAATTGAGAACGAGAACCTGAACGTGGGCTGCTCTGGCTAATATCATCATGTATGATTTATTACCGAGTTATATTCAGAGCGATAGCTGAAATGAGTCTTTAGATTCATATGCGGTCTCAGACACGGAGACGCGCGACGGAGATATGGAGATATGAAGTTGGAGCAGATCTGCCCTAGCAGTACCGTTCAGATAGACGGAGATCCAGTATGCAGGAGCAATCCAGATATGAGACCCACAGTCAGTAGCAGCTGTGAGGTCATCCCTTCGAGCTTGCTTGTTGGAAGATAGTTTACCATCATGGGCGCTGGTTCACGTGTGGACTATCCTATAAACACACCCTTGAACGCAATACGTTGGACACTTCGGTGGAAGACGGGATTAGCCTCCCAAAAGGTTACTATAACGGCTCAGCCGTATCGGGAACGCTTCGGCTAGTATCGATTGGACGTCGTCCACTAGCTTCGGCTACAACGTGAAGCTTAGGCTTTCTACGATGGGACTTCGGTCTCCTTCCATCGCTTAAGGCGCACCGGTCGGACTAGGGTCCGCTGTAGGCATCCCTTCGGGGTTGTCTATTATTTTAACCTTTTTCCTACACCTCTGTGGTGAGGGGAGGACAGGAGCATTCTGAAGGACAGAGTGGGAAGTGACTCACAGAGAGCGCGTTGGTGGAGCGTTTATTCTCACTCGTCACGTAGATACTTTGATGGCTGGTTTGCTGTATTGTGTGTATGTCTCGGGTCTTTGCTTCTAGTCTGCTGCCTTGCTTGGGTTCTAAGGTCTTAGTAATCGTCCAGCTGAGGGAGCTAGAACTAGTCCCGTCGTCAATGCTGGATATTACTAGATGCCTTGTCGGACTGTATATTGGAAGACACAGAGGGGTTATGCAACCGTATTTATCAATACAGTTGGCATAGCTTAAGGAAAAGGGTGTCTCGGTGCGTAGGGCTAGGATGGTCGTCTCCAGGAAGTATCATTAGAGAAACTTGGTTATTGATCATTCTGTTGAGGAAATGCCACTCAACGAAAGTTCCTCTAAGAACTAGAAGTTCTATTCAGAACTACAGACGACGCACCCGTCGCCGGCTCTAAGGACTCGCTATGGCAGTCCTGGAGCCACCTTTTTATACCTTTTAAATTACATATATCATGTAATAATCCCTGTGATCCATTTCAGGAATCTGGGCTCTTATTGCAGAAGCAATAAACTTCAAAGTTCTTTTCAGAATACGAAGTCAGTATTGCTTAATAAAGTCGCTGGGATTTCCTGGTGACTTTATTCTCTCAGTCAACGAGCATGGGTAATCAGGAGTAGGCTGCTTGCCGGCTGGCAACTGGTATTCCTGTGTTCGGGCGAGAGATAGGGACGAATCAGTATACAGGGATAACATAGAAGTTGAGTAGGCGACTCTATGTTTAATTCCGTAGTTAGAAAACATAATATAAAGACGATCACATTGTAAATTTCTAAAAGAGTTTGGGTTACTCTCACAACGTAGTAAGGATCTGCTACTAGATGATCAACGGCCAATTTTGATTATTATTATAGAGATCAGATGTTCAGTTACAATACGATTTAAAAAGATGGTCTAAATATCTTACACGACGCTATTTTTTCCAAAGGTTTCTGACGCGCGTCGCCTCTAGGGAGCGAAGCGATCGTCTTTTGTTCTTCTGAGGTTTTTTCATTCCTCTTGAAAAAAAGATTCTTACACACTTACGAGGTTTTCACTCTAAGGCGACGATACGTGCCCACTACTCCCTCCCCACCAAGGAACTCCTTCCCTGAATAAGGGCAATTAGTCGAGCACACCTTTGAATGTCGTCGCAGAAGTGTGCAGGTCACAATGTCTTTTTCACCCGAATAAAAGTATGAATTCAAGACAACATAATGGCACGTGGTGGGGATCGAACCCGCGTCTCTCCGAGTAGCCACTACTCCACCGGCGCTCTTCGTAACGTTACTAGGATAGGTCTTTCTCCCAATGACAGGACTCTTCTAAGGATCCCTACATCGACCTGGTCCCGAGCTGCCCGCATCCAGTGGCCTCCGTGATCCTCACCAGGTGGTCGGTCCACCTTATGAGGGGGATTTACACGATGAAAAAGAAGATGGGCAGAAAAGTTCTGAAGAGACAACCACGTATTACGAGTAGAAGATGTAGGTAGTGGATAACTTACATCTTCTAATACGTGGTTGTCGAGAACACTTCTGCCTATCTTCTTCGTCTTCATCGTGTAAATCATAAGGTCGACAAACGACCTCACAAAAAAAACTCTGTCAGTGTTATAGAGCCGCTAAAACCACTGACAGCTCGTATCGCTAGGAACAAACGACTTATCTACTTCCCAAACATTTCAGAAGCGCGTCGCGTCGCGAGCCTGTCATATCTTTGCTACTTCTGTATATAGCCAGCCGGAATCATCTTTATTTAAGGAAAATCAGGCAATCAGGTGATTCAGGGTGATCCAACCTACAATATCCTCTTTGGAGAAAGTCTCACAAAGAGATTTCTATCTGACAGCGTCTCGATCGGCCGGAGTCTGTGAAGAATCTACTAAAACATATTCATATTTCGCTTTATAAATATTTGATATTTGTAACAGACGTGTTACATATCGGTACCGACACACCACGACCAACGTAAGATCCGGTATATCATTCAAAGTGCAGACTACGCTTGCCCAATCCGGACACGAGGCAGCCGCCAGACGCCGACGCAGCATTTCCCTGAAGCGTGGACGCAGCGTCACCACCACCGCGAGCGCCGTCGCGTCGATTCGATAGCCCGTGTAGTTCTAACATCGAACTCATTCGCACCTAGGTTAGTTAGTTTATAGGTCTTATAATGTTAGAGTTAATTATAAATTACGTTTTAAGTGATTCTAGTTTCTCTTTTGCACACTCCATCTGCTGCCTACGTAATTGACGTAATCTGTAAAAAATAATAATTGTAGCGCGGCCGAATATAATAGACCAAACTCCCTACTCACCACGAACGAGCGAGACAGGTGAAAGGCTCACGCGCCGGCCTATTACCCGACCAAAACGTTACCGCGAATAACGCCCGGTGATAGGGTGACATTTTGATTGTCTTTGACATATTGTATGATAAAAAAAATACAGACTGTGAGACGCCATCTTGTCTTGTTTTCATTTATCGCTCCTCTAAAACTTAATTAAACTGAGCTATCTGGCTAAATAATCTTTAATTTGTTGCAGTAAACCAGAGCACGACCAATCTTCATGTTCTGAACGCCAGCATCGACGAGCTGAATGTCTCTACTGCATTGTATAGGCGGCTGACACACATGGCCTTCACTGATGGCAAGATTGGCAAGATCATCGGTAAGTACCGTCACGGAATAACTATATAGAACGGCCACTCACCGACACCGACTGTCGCCAATAGTGATCCAAAGGACTATAGGCTTTTAGCCCTCTTTTTCGGTGCGGAGCCTTTTTGCGAGGGCTCCGGAGGCTAGAGAGCTCTCCGAGGACAAAAATGGACCATAGGCTTAAGAAGCCTAAATAGCCCTTTAGCCTCCGAAGCTTGTCTAACGAAACTTGAAAACTACTACGTATCCTACATCTTGACGTCATTAACGTACTGTCTCAGTTCCGGCAACTGCGGTATTGACAAGTTAGAACGAGATAGCAACAGTTAACATGCCTTCTGATAGCGGCCCTGTTTTTTTCATTGAAACAATATTATTTAATAAAAAATAAATATCGGCGTAAAATGATTTGACATGCAGTTTTGGTTTATAAACAACAATGCAATGTTTTAAATGTCATAAATCCAAAATGGCGACCAACTTTTTTGTTAATGGACCAATTTCGGTGAAATTTGGTTGCACATACTGTTTTTGCAAAACAAAACATTGCAGTTGTAAAAATGACAAAAATCCAAGATGGCGGTCAACTATTACGTTTCTGGACTGATTTCAGTGAAACTTGGTTTGACATATTGTTTTGGCATAAAAACAACCAAACAAAATTTCACCGAAATCGGTCTATAAACAAAAAAGTAGGCCGCCATCTTGGATTTTTGATCAATTTGACAACTGCATTGTTATTTTTACGTCAAAACAGTATGTTAAACCAAGTTTCACCTAAATCGGTCCATAAACAAAAAAGTTGGCCGCCATCTTGGATTTTTGTCTTTTTTACAACTGCATTGTTGTTTTTATGTTAAAACAGTATGACAAACCATGTTTCAGCCAAAATGGTCCATAAACAAAAAAGCTGGCCGCCATATTGGATTTTTGTCATTTTTACAACTACATTGTTGTTTTTATGTCAAAACAGTATGTAAAACCAAGTTTCACCTAAATCGGTCCATAAACAAAAAAGTTAGCCACCATCTTGGATTTTTGTCATTTTTACAACTGCATTGTTTTTATGTAAAAACAGTATACCGTACCGAGTATCACCCAAATTGGTCCATAAACAAAAAAGTTGGCCGCCATCTTGGATTTTTGTCATTTTTACAACTGCATTATTGTTAATGCAGTTGTAAAAATGACAAAAATCCAACCGATTTGGGTGAAACTTGGTTTCACATATTGTTTTGACATAAAAACAACAATGCAATTGTAAAAATGACAAAAATCAAAGATGGCGGCCAACTTTTTTGTTTAAAACAACAATGCAGTTGTAAAAATGACAAAAATCCAAGATGGTGGCACACTTTTTCTTTTATTTAGGTGAAACTTGGTTTTACATACTGTTTTGACATAAAACAACAATGCAGTTGTAAAAATGACAAAAATCCAAGATGGCGGCCAACTTTTTTGTTATTTTTACGTCAAAACAGTATGTTAAACCAAGTTTCACCTAAATCGGTCCATAAACAAAAAAGTTGGCCGCCATCTTGGATTTTTGTCTTTTTTACAACTGCATTGTTGTTTTTATGTTAAAACAGTATGACAAACCATGTTTCAGCCAAAATGGTCCATAAACAAAAAAGCTGGCCGCCATATTGGATTTTTGTCATTTTTACAACTACATTGTTGTTTTTATGTCAAAACAGTATGTAAAACCAAGTTTCACCTAAATCGGTCCATAAACAAAAAAGTTAGCCACCATCTTGGATTTTTGTCATTTTTACAACTGCATTGTTTTTATGTAAAAACAGTATACCGTACCGAGTATCACCCAAATTGGTCCATAAACAAAAAAGTTGGCCGCCATCTTTGATTTTTGTCATTTTTACAATTGCATTGTTGTTTTTATGTCAAAACAATATGTGAAACCAAGTTTCACCCAAATTGGTCCATAAACAAAAAAAGTTGGCCGCCATCTTGGATTTTTGTCATTTTTACAACTGCATTGTTGTTTTTATGCAAAAACAGTATGCCGTACTAAGTTTCACCGAAATCGGTCAATAAACAAAAAAGTTGGCCGCCATCTTGGTTTCTTGACATTTTTACAACTGCATTGTTGTTTTTATGTCAAAACAGTAGTACTATGTAAAACCAAGTTTCACCCAACTCGGTCTATAAACATAAAAGTTGGTCGCCATTTGGATTTTTGTCATTTTTACAACTGCATTGTTATTTTAATGCTAAAACAGTATGTCAAATCAAGTTTCACCCAAATTGGTCCATAAACAAAAAAGTTGGCCGCCATCTTAGATTTTTCTCATTTTTACAACTGCATTATTGTTTTTATGTCAAAACAGTATGTGAAATCAAGTTTCACCCAAATCGGTCTATAAACAAAAAAGTTGGCCGCCATCTTGGATTTTTGACGTTTTTACAACTGCATTGTTGTTTTTATGCAAAGACAGTATGCCGTACTAAGTTTCACCGAAATCGGTCCATAAACAAAAAAGTTGGCCGCCACCTTGGTTTTTTGACATTTTTACAACTGCATTGTTGTTTTTATGTCAAACAAAGTTATGCCCAAATCGGTTCATTAACCAGTTGGCCACCATTTTGGATTTTTGACATTTTTAACATTGCGTCGTTGTTTTTAAGCCAAAACAGTATGTTAAACCAAGTTTTACCGAAATCTGTCGATAAAAAAAAATGGCCGCCATCTTTAATTTATATTACTATATTTAAAAAAAAAACTGCGTCTAAAAGTTTCAAGAAGACCAAAAGGCTAAAAGAGCTATAGTCTAAAAAAGCCTCTAACCCTCAGGAGCCCTTTCAAAAGCCTCTTCTGGGTTTTAGGCTTTTTGAAGGCTATAACCCTGAAGAGTCTCTTTGTCAGAGAATAGCCCTCTAAAGAGCTAAGAGTCCTTGCCGTCGGGGCTAAAAGGCTATAGTCCTTTGGATCACTAGTCGCCAATCCACACTGTTGGGGACGAGTGTTTGGGATTGATGACAGTTCTACAACGACCGGTGGCATACGGCCCAATATCCGGCACGCAACCGAGACGTGTACAGACCTACCTGTTACATAGTGTGTATCCAAACATGTATCTAGAATAAGACAAATGTATACCGTCTCGCTTATCACGTCTTGGTGTTTAATTAATAAAAGGCAGATCTCAGGACGACGGAACTTTATTATAGCGGCGGCCATCGGAATAGTGCAAGAGCGAGACGGTATACATTTGTCTTATTCTAGATACATGTTTCAATACACACTATGTAACACTACCTACCAACTTATCTGTGAAATGAACGGCGACTTTAGTAGCTATAAAAAATTACATTTCAACCAATCACGCACGACAGTCCTGAAAGTTGACATTGGTTGATTCGGCATACGCCCAACTAAACTAAACAAAAAATTTGTCATGTCACTTTCTATAATTTTTAATTGAAAAGGGACCGAAGATCATCGGTTTTGTTTTTGTTTTTGACTTCACGACTAACTGTAAATTTTAGTGGCTTTTCATTCGTCATGGTGTTAGGTAGGCACTAAAACAAGACAAAATTTGACAGTTAGTCGTGAAGTCATAGACAAAAACAAAACCGATGATCGTCGGTCCCTTTTCAATTAAAAATTATAGAAAGTGACAGAATTTTTTTTTAGTTTAGTTTAGTTGGGCGTATGCCGAATCGACACCCGATGAGGCTGCTAGATGGATTGGACAAAATTTCTGATTGGCTAAAATATCACGACAAATTGACTCAGTTCCGCCAAAAATAAACTTAAACAAGGTTGCCTGGAAAAGATTGCTACCTTAGTAATAAGGCCGCCTGTTGACTCTTATGTTTTTATGTTTCTGTTATGTTTTCCTGTTTTGTTTTCGTTTGGTGTCAATAAAGTATATTTGTACTGTAATTTTTTATTAAGTATCCTTGAAATAATAAGTCCTTAATATATTTTTTTATATTTTCTACTCTTGCACCATTAGTAGATGAAGATGTTGGTGAGTAAAACACAAAAATGTAGCTTAATAGAGTATGTAACAAAGAGCGCTTAGCAAAACTGGAGGTGGAAAGCAGCCAGTGTGCCTACAGCATATTTACGGAGTAAGTGAGCGAGAGAAAGGGTATCAACATTTCGTTAAGGGCAGTGTTTAACTAACTGAACCAAGGATCGTGGGCTTACAAAAAAAAATTGCATTCCCCATAGAAAATCGATCAGCTGGCCGTGCGGTTTTGTACCTACGGGCAAATTTTTGTCGTTTTACAGCCCATGTTCCTTGGGGAAAATTGTTCAGTAATGAACTGCACAGGGAGTAGGTATTAACTAAAACCAACCAGTTGAATTTCACGTGGTGTAGACGACAAACTCAATGACAAACTTCAATGTAAAAAGCTTAATAATCAAGATCGCAGCGTTCTGTATTCTACCTACTTACTCGTACATAAGTACACCTACTTAGATGTCCTTAATGAACATGATTGATTGATTACATTACTTATTCTATGATTATTGAATTCCTACTCACTTGGGTCTCTTTTAAGTTGGTTTTTGCCCGAATTAACCTGATTGTAATGTCTTTCGGAGTCAATATGCCCACGACAAAAGCTAACACGACTATTTGGCTTGTTCAACCAACATTAGCTCGTTCTGTTTGACAAGTTAACAAAGAGAGTTACGGCTAACTGTGGTATTTTTCCATGTTTTCTTATATTTATTTGAATATCCGAAAATATCGCCTAGCCTTGGCAGGAAATACGACTTTGCCTTTGCTTATTGTGTGTACTTACTAGCAGTTTACTTCGACATTGGTTACATACAGTACTGTACTGACTATATCTAGGTAACTATAAAATAGTAATCTACTTACTCCGGTTACGTGCACTGCAGGCAAGATAAGAAAATCAAGTTATAGGGTGTGCCTTTTCTTATTATAATAGACAGCCTTCATGCAATATTATCAGTCATATTTGCCACTTTACTTTTTAGCATGGTAGGCATACTGAAAGATTGTGGATCTGGCCACTTACAATAAAAGAATGAAAAAACAATTATGGAATTCGAAAATGGAACTCTTTGGGAAAATATTACTTTTTAATTTGCGAGATTGCTAAAACGTGATTTTGGTCGGATATGTAGATCCGACCTAATGCTACTCATGTCGAAAAATATTTCCCACTGGGTGGAGACTTTTTTCAGATATCAGTATAGTTTTTTTTTAATCATAATTCTTTTCCTCCGCAGGCCAATTCCCGAAACACTCTTCAATAGCGTGTCTGAACATCTCTAACAACAACCTCAGCTCAGCCAAGTTGGACCCGACCATCCAGCGGCCATTTGCTTATCTCTTTAACCTCACAACCCTGGACGCTTCTGCCAACAACCTCACCGAGTTCCCTTTGAGCCTTGTCCAGAGCAACCGGCAGATCAGTGTTGATTTCTCAGGTAATACTCCAATGCTTACATAATGTCACGCACATATCCCTAAAGAGGTGAACAAAGCTTAAGTTGGGGACACATTTAAAACTCGTTAGTCGAAATTGTTGGGTAAGTATTGGATATATAGGATGTAAATGAAAGTATACCAATGTGCAATTTAACCCCCTAGTAACGATTTGCAAGTTGTCGATTTTGATGCATGTAGACGTCATTGTAGCAGAATAATTTGTCTTATGCCAATGGCAACACCCACTGTTCTGCAAATATTGAATTTTCAACACTAGATTTATATGTAGATGATTTATTTAAGGCAACGACTACCTTCCTTGCAAGCACTTCCAAAAGGCGATGGAGGCCAATAACAGCTCGCTGCTGACATTCAAACATTACGAGAAGACGAAATGCGCACTGGACTTGAGTTTGGGTTGGTTTGAGGACATCCGGATCGTCAATATTGATCATTTGAAGAAGCAGAAAGAGGTACTTTTACTATTGTGCTATTGTACTAAAGGGGTACAGTAGCCAGCACATGTGGGTGGACACTCGCATTACGAATACCGCCCCTGTTGCTACGGAATAAAGACGCTGTCTAGCCCTTGTGTTGGCTACTGTACCTGATAGCAGTCGGGTTGTCAACAATATGTAAACAATTGTAGAATATATGCGTCAATGCGTCAGAATATACATTTATCCTATTAGGTTACAATATTGACAGATACTCGTAAATCTGATTTACCGTAGAGGCATAAGATATCCAGTAAGCATAGCATTCATAAGGGGTGATATTATACACTGCAGATAATAATTGACGAGTCCAATCATTATCAATTAACTCCATTACTTATCCAAGTATTATATATTTCCCCAGCTGAACGCAAGTTGCGCTAAGATCAGGCCGGCGAACATCAACTGCACGTGTGTGCCCTATAGGCTGGAACTGCTCGGCAGCGAGGTCAATAACCTCGTCGCCGTGGACTGTACGAAGCGCCATCTGAAGGTGATGCCATGGAACTTACCAGAAAACACCGTCAAGCTGAACGTGTCTTACAACAATGTAAGTTGTCTTTCTTTATCAGTTGTCTTTGAATGGGTGTCTACGACCGATCTCACAGACCCTGGTTGCTCTTCTTCTTCTTCACTTTCCTGATCGGTCTTCTCCACTTCGCCTTATCCAGGACATCTTCTGGGAGGTCGCAACTCTGCATGTCGTTTTAACAACACTCAACCATCGCAGCTACGGTCTTCCTCTTCGCCGCTAACCAAGCTCACAGACCCTGGTCACTTCTGGTTACTACTACTCTGTGCCACCGAAAGGGAACCTTTGACAGGGATGCTAATTACTTTTGTAGATAATAGCCACGATCAATATTGATGCTCTCAGAAGCATGCATCTTTGGACAATCAGATGATTCAGAAGATGAAGATTAATGTTCTTTGATAGTATCCCCTACTGTGGTTTGAAACCAGACCTTCTGGGTTGAGATCTGAATCGCTAGCTCATGGGTATAGTTATCGGTAACTGTTGTAAATATAATAAGAGAAATTTTATAACGTTTTTACAATAAAGTAATTTATGCGTCTGTTACAATTTTTGTTATGTAATTTTTCATTCTCTGCATCATTCAGATCACCTCTCTCCAACCTGTGGCAGACGACCCTTCTTATGAACATCTTCGACAGCTGATCGTGGACCATAATGATATTCAGAGTATCGTTGAGTTAGAAGGCACCAAGTTCATCGATAACTTTATGCTCTTCTCCATCAGTCACAACAAATTGAAAACCGTAAGTTTACTTGACTTTAAAATATTTATCTTATTAATAATGTACCTACTATAACAAAACCCCGTATTATTCTTCTTCTTAAACCAGTATGGAAATTTCGACCATTTGTATGCATGAGCATACATAGTATAGGACCAAATTCGACCCCTGGGGTAATGTGACAACCAATATTATAATTTTATTTTCGTGTTTCTCTTATTACAATCGTTGCGGTTAGTAATTGTGACATTACCTCATTTTTGGAAGTCACGTAATGACAGATATGAAACACCAAACATTATTCTAGTTACAATAAATTAATACACGAAGCAAGTAGTTGGAA
This sequence comes from Carpatolechia fugitivella, assembly GCA_951230895.1. Classification (NCBI taxonomy): domain Eukaryota; kingdom Metazoa; phylum Arthropoda; class Insecta; order Lepidoptera; family Gelechiidae; genus Carpatolechia; species Carpatolechia fugitivella. The sequence continues at coordinate 17,291,050 of OX579652.1, read as the reverse complement.
CCCCAAATAGTAAGCTTTGCCTAAGGCCTTCCTCCTATCGAAACATTAATACCGAATTATTAGCTACTGTAATAATCAATGTTATTTGTGTTACAGATCCACACATACGTATTATCCAATAAGTTTGACACCACTAGTACTTATACAACATTCGCTATTGCTGGGAACTACATCCATTGTGACTGTAATACTGAGAAAGTTTTGAAGGTAAGACATTACAACTCATATCCTACTAACTACTTACTACAGCTATCTCAGCGAACCAAAGATGATCTTAACCTACGACATTAGAAGGACCACATGATCATCATCATCATCGTGTGGGTTGTAAGGTTGACAACCGACCTCACAAACCCTGGTGTCACTGTTATAGAGCCGCCAGAAGCCTAAAGACTAGATAGTAGCCAGGATCAATGGCTTAACGTGCCTTCCGAAGTACGGAATCATCTTTCTCTTAGGGCAATCAGTGATTCAGCCTGCAATGTCCTAACTAAACTGGGGAAAATCTCACAAAGAGATATTTGCTTGAGTGTCCCCACCGGGAATCGAACCCGGAACCAACGTAATGGGCGTCGAAACTCGCCGAGTGGTCACGGGGACCACATGATGATGATACTAGATGATCTACCAAACGCGAAGACGGTAGCTGGAGAATCCGAAAGAAAAGAAAATCTAAAAAGAGCAGATGAATTTAATTTGTATTTTGCTTTTGAAATATTCTAGCTCTAACTTACCATTATTGTCAGGGTTCACAAAACCACACAAAACTCTGCTTTACTATAGCTAAGGGATGACGGTTATTTTTAAATCTATTCAGAATAACGACAGATAGCTGAATTGCAATTGATATTGAGGTATAAATCTACAAAACCATTAACAGAACTAACTATAATTTATATTCTCTAAACACTGATGATGATAACGGTTCCGTAGCCCAAATGGTAGAGTATCTGCCTCCGACGCACAGGGTCGCGGGTTCGAATCCCGCCCAGGGCAAACATTCGTGTGATGAGTGTTTGTGTTTGCCTTGTGTCTGGTTGTTGTTTATCTATATAAGTATTTATCTATTTAAGTAATGTATATCAATTGTCTGGTACCCATAGTACAAGCTCTGCTTAGTTTGGGATCAGATGGCCGTGTGTGAAGAAGTCCCAACATATTTTTTATTTAGGCTCGAGCCCCTCGGTGGGGACGTATATGAGCTGTTGATGATGAAATACTGCCTTTTTCTCCAGTTTCAAAACGTCTTTTTCTATTGAATGAAATGTTTTGGGACCGAGCCTGACCGAGCACACAAATGGCTGGCACTAATGTGTCAAGGAAATTTGAAATTAGTGTGTATTCATGGGAATTTATTTTCATTCATCTAACCGTGTTCTTCTCAATTTACAGCCATGGCTGCTAGAAAACTTCAAGAACATACCCGACTACAGAAGTCTTCAATGTCAAGACGGAATGGGCTCAGTCGTAGACCTCATTGAGAACGTGGTATGTCACACGCCTCGGGATTGGACAGATTACATCTACTACATTATAGGTCTAGAAGTGCTGGTTTTAATAACACTCGTAAGCAAGGTTTCATACGACTATTGGGTGTTCAAAACTGCAGGCTACTTGCCTTGGCCGGCTAATAAGATGCCACGGCTGCCGTGCGATTGGCTATGCGAATGAGGCTTTATTTGTTGAGAATGACGTGACAGATTGTGATTGGATGATAGTGCCTTGTGATTGGTCGAGCGACTCGTGTTCGCGGTACTGATTGGTACTTTTTAGTTTGCTTGTGTGAATGACTGAAATGATCAATTGCCGTCTAGAAGAAAATATGCTGATGGGAATATTATTACGTATTTCTGAGAATGTAATAGGTATATAAGTAATTACTTATACTAAGTTTGTCTTTCTCAACAAACTACCCACAAAAAATACTTTGAATAGTTATCTCGTTCTGTACTTTTTTCTGGTCCGTTATTTTTTGTTATTTTGTAAGAATCGGCTAAAAGGATATACATTATAATAATATTTACCCCAAAGATACCTAGGTAATGTATAATTCGAAGGGCAGCTCATTATGAAAACGGGTTGTTGGCATGTTGGTAATATGTTAGTTAAAATTAATGGGCTCCGGATATCTCTTACGGATTTGCCACTATGAGAGAGAAAGGTATACAAATATAGACGTACAAAGTGTTAGCCAAATAACCTCCGGAGGCGTACCTCCTGGGCTGACGTATCAGCCCTTGAAACTGGACAACTTTTGTTCCACAACTTTTTTAAATTCGCAAGAAAAAATTGAACTTTCCTTTTTTAGAGAAAAGGTCCTTTTTTAAATTTTGTGGAACCACTGGAACTAAAGTTGTTCAGATTATGGGCTCACCCACCACCCGACAGGTTTTGCGGTATTTAGCTAACACGTTGTGTTAATGATTTTATATAAAATCAGGGAAATCAATTACTTTACTCTTATGAAGCCTTTTTCTAATCATTTAAACAATGGTATGAGGCAGCCATTATAATTTTGTAGAATGCTTAAAATCCATATTATAAGGATCTTTAAACAGATACTACTTACATGTAGTATCATATCTGAACATAGAACCATGGTTCTACACACAACACACACATACACACAAAACACCACACACAGACACACAAATTATTATGTTACAATTAAAATACCTATATAAAGACATTTTAAAGGATAATATTACGTTTCGTATTTTAGGTAGTTGTTAACAATTGTTTTAAATTTTATTTTAATGTACATACCTATAGTTGTCAAGATCTCTAATATAAATTCAGGTATATCTACGGGAAGTACAGGTTTCGCCGACACATTATATTGCTGTTGGTATTATAACATGCAACATTTTTAACGAATCTCTAAATTTCTGCAACTTGTCTCGACTATGAACAACGAAATATATAGATAATTCGTTGACTATGAATAATCAAAATATTAGGATGCAGTGCGACTCAAGAGTAGGCAAAATATTAGTCACATTTTGTTGGTAACACTGTTACATTTTCAGTTAATCATTGCCATTTACTGTGGTTATATTTTAATTAAGTTATATAGATATAATTATACAATTTCTACTCTAATTAATTTGCACTATAAATGCACAGAGAGGCTTATGTTTAATGTTTAAGGACCAAAATTATTTTTCGAATTATTTTTTTAGCTTCGAGGCTTTTGTCAAAGAGGTATTCAAAAGTGCCATACCGTATCAAATTGGCAATTTTTATAAGTCCATTTACCGTGTGTACATTTTAGTTTTGTATATACTTAAGTGTTAAAAGGCTATTTTTGTATATAGTTTTTATGAAGACTGTATATTTTGTATCAGTTTATTTTAGTCACAAAAGCGATTTAATAAATGGGTTATAAAAATGTTTGTGTTTTTATTGACAATGAGAAAATTAAACTAAACGATCGCGGGAAACTGGACATTTCGAGAACCGTTGAGCGTATAAGCCGAGCAGATAAAGAATAAATCTGAAAATGGCGGCGGGTACTTAGGGTACAGTTGGCAAAACAAGTTTTCAAAAATCGATTTTTATTTTTCCTACTGACTTTTTATTGTTATTTTTTTTTTTTTTCTTTTTTTTATTATTATTATTATTTAAAACGGGACAGGTTTATTATTATTATTAATTAATGATACTAATAATAATGACAAAAAATATTAATAAAATAAATAAGGAGCAAGGGCGTGACAGGAAATTGATATTTTCATTAATTTATTTTCGAAGTCTCCTGAAGGTTAAATCGATGTAGCGGGATTCAGTTAAGCCCTCTGAACCTCCCCACATGCTCAGTTTCCTCCGATCGATTCCAATTGTTTCTAAATCCAACTTAAATTATTATCATTATTTTTTTGCAGCGCTGTGTGAGTATAGACAGCGATAGATTGTGAACGAGTTAGCATGCGAGCGGACGCCATTTTCAGATCTATTCTTTATCTGCTTGGGTTATACCTTTTAAGGCACGGAAGACGCTCTTACAAAAATTGCTAACCATCAATCATTAGTGACTTGGCCTACCTTTCATTGTAACACAAAATTCAAAGTTGTGTTGTTTTCTTGATATAAAAAAAAAACTTAAATAGCAAAATGTTTTATTTTGTTATCGAACTTAATAAAATACCATACTTTTATTTAAAATTTATAACCTTTTACCTTTCTTAACTAAAACTTTTTTCTTGGTTTTCTTATGAATTTTCTTATTTTTCTTACTGTCCTTTATTTTATTATTCTTTTGGCCGCTGCCATCTTTCCTTTTCTGAACTTTGCGTGCGCCATCTTGATTTTTCTGAACTTTGCGTGCGCCATCTTGCTTTTTCTGAACGTTGCCGGCGCCATCTTGGATTTTTCTCTGCTTTTTGTGTTTTCCAAGTTTCACGGCGTTAGTTGTTGTTTTTTCACTATCCTTCTTGGAATCATCGTCAAGTTTCCGCCTGTAAATTAGATAATAGTTTTTTATATTTTTACGAATGACTATAGGTACTTACATTTTTCTTAAACAACATTTTGAAATATACTTACTAACATGTTTTTTTTTTTAATTTGCGGGGGGCAGAAGGCTTAGATCCCTAAAAGTTGAACGACACCATGCGTAAGGGCGCCATCAGACGGGCCTCGGCTCAGGGCGTTGCGATTTCTACCTGAAGGGCATTCTATAGTAGAATTTTCTTCTTCCTTCTTTATCGTGTGGGTTGTAAGGTTGACAACCGACCTCACAATCCCTGGTGTCAGTGTTATAGAGCCGTCAAAGGCCACTGACTTGTAGATAGTAGCCGGGACCAACGGCTTAACTTTCTTTTCGGACAATCAGGTGATTCAGTCTGCAATCTTCTAACCAAATTGGGGAAAGTCTCATAAAGAGATTTTTGCTTGACAGTGTCCCCACCGGGAATCGAACCCGGAACCTCCGTAATGGGCGTCGAAATCTCGACCACTCGGCACGGAGGCTGTTTGAGTAGGACTCTGAAGGGTATTCTGAAGTAGTTTATATAATCTTTTCTCCGACACGCTCGAAAATTTGACCATTACTGCCAAAAAACAGTACGCGAAGTAACTCATTTTTTCATACAAAACAGCGGCCAGCAATGTGCCCTCAAATGGCCTAGGCCAGCAAAGTAACTTTCGTCTAGAAATTTCAATGTATTAGAGTCTTTTTACAGCATACTCTTATGTTCTAAATTAAGGTTAAAGTGATAACCATTAGAACATATAAGTTTAGTACGATACAAGAAGACATCTAAATCCAAGGTAGCTACCACAATATTTTTAGTATTTTATAATTTCCTCGCATATTTCAGAGAAACACTCGTACACAATAAAAGTCCTCGCCTGCGGCTCGGACTTTAAACGTGCCCTCGTCCAGCAATAACTAATTTGCGGCCGCGGCAGTAATGTACTATTAACAACTCTCGACCTGACTTCTACTCACTTGGTAGGTCTGTTCAGATTTGACGCGAGCCGTACTCACTCGTAAATAGTTAGGGCCGCTGTCTTCCGTTCGAGAAACGCGTGTTCGATCCCCACCTCCCACTAATGTGTTTTTGAATTTCGAATCCATATGTACGTTTATTCCACGCTAGGACGCGAAGGAAAACATCGTGATGAAACCTGCACACTCCTGAAGAAATTCAAAGTGTAGTCGACCAACCCGCACTGGGCCAACGTGGTCGAGTGATCGCCCTAATTCAGGGTAGGCTCGAGCCCCTCGGTGGGGACGTATACGAGCTGTTGTTGGTACTCGCTTGTTAGGTTTGTTAAGTTTGGTGGAGATGGCGTCGCGAGTGGGCGCCTTGTTCCCGCGCGCCTTCCGCCGGCTGTTATTCTGTTTGAGCTGCAGCGTGTACTCCGGGACCGAACACCCCGACCGCTTCATCACCGACGCTATGCTGCAGACGGACAACAGGGAATATGCACAATAGAAATGTTTCAAGTTTCAGATAAACAAATAACAATATTTTTTTAAATATCTTGCTCAGAAACAAAGTTGTAAGACTTCAAAGTTGATGGTTAGACAGAGGTCCGACGTGACATGTGACGTCATATATCACGCGCCATACATCCGCCATAGAAAATTTTGTTTTCGTAAGAGGGACAGATATATTTGTTTGATAATGTTGTATCTAGTTTGTTTTTCGATCAATTTCGATTCTGTTTTGCTGTCCTACCTACGTATTCTATTTTTGTATACTTTCAATCAAACGCACTATGAAAAAAAATAAACATTTTTTTTCATGCTAATTCCCTTTTTTACAATTGATACTTGCGATTGTCGGCACTTGATGGAACTTGGTAGACATATTTAATAAAAGTCACTTTAACTAGTTCCACTTATATTACATTCACCCGACCGGTTTCGATCAACAGATCATCTTCACACGGTTATTACTTATTCTAGATCACATAGTTAGTCAATAACGACCGTCCAAACCAACATAAACAACAGTATAATTCAAAATATTTAAGTAATGAGGGTAATCACACTTGATTTAAGGTAATTTTTATTAAGTGACAACACTCGGTCATATGGGGAGAATCAAGTGTGATTACCCTCATTACTTAAATATTTTGAATTATACTCCCCATATGACCGAGTGTTGTCACTTAATAAAAATTACCTTAAATCAAGTGTGATTACCCTCATTACTTAAATATTTTGAATTATACTCCCCATATGACCGAGTGTTGTCACTTAATAAAAATTACCTTAAATCAAGTGTGATTACCCTCATTACTTAAATATTTTGAATTATACTCCCCATATGACCGAGTGTTGTCACTTAATAAAAATTACCTTAAATCAAGTGTGATTACCCTCATTACTTAAATATTTTGAATTATACTCCCCATATGACCGAGTGTTGTCACTTAATAAAAATTACCTTAAATCAAGTGTGATTACCCTCATTACTTAAATATTTTGAATTATACTGTTGTTTATGTTGGTTTGGACGGTCGTTATTGACTATGTGATCTAGAATAAGTAATTAAAAACCCTGTAAAGATGATCTGTTGATCGAAACCGGTCGGGTGAATATAATATAAGTGGAACTAGTTAAAGTGACTTTTATTAAATTCCCTTTTACATTATATAAATCTTCCTCATCATCGTGTTTAATCGACAACTACAGAACTATTTTTGCAGATTAAGTCTGTTACAAATCACTTCACACTAATAACACACATCTACCGGGTTATTACCACGATTTTGCTTTAAAATAAGTAATAACCCGTTTTGGTTGGTAATAACCCGGTAGATTTAACAACCGCGAAAACTACCTAACACGGCTCGTATAACGACAACTTCCATAGATAGCAGCTGGGACCCACAGCTCAACGTGCTTTCCGAAGCACGGAATCATCATTGTTTTCGGACGATGTCAAAGAGATGATCCAAAAGTAGTGCGTGAAGTCGACCCGTACTGGGTCAGCATGGACGGCTAAGGTTCAGGCCTAACTCAGGGGAAGTTCGAGCCCCACCCTTTTAACAAGTAAGAATAAGTGACAGCCTCCGTGGCCGAGTGGTCGAGATTTCGACGCCCATTACGATGGTTCCGGGTTCAATTCCCGGTGGAGACACTGTCAAGCAAAAACCTCTTTGTGAGACTTTCCCCGCTTTGGTTAGGACAATGCAGGCTGAATCACTTGATTGTCCGAAAAGAAAGATGATTCCGTGCTTCGGAAGGCACGTTAAGCCGTTAGTCCCGGCTGCTATCTAGTCGTTACACGAGCCAAGTCAGTGGGCTTTGGCGGCTCTATAACACTGACACCAGGGTTTGTGAGGTCGGTTGTTGACCTTACAACCCACACGATGATGATGATGATGAGTAAGTATAATTTGACTAACCTTCTCAGATTGGCCACGTCATCTTGAGTGAAGAACGTAATAGCTTTGCCTTTTTGACCAGCTCGACCCGCGCGGCCCACTCTATAAAAAACAAGTTCAAGTTATCACAAAAATGTTTAAAGGGTTTGACTCAAACCTTACGTGTTTGATCAAACCGTTTGAGGTCGGTGTGAACGGTTTGTCAAACGGCTCTGCGCAGTGTGATTCTGTACGCTGTCGTAATTACACTTCTGACGCGTCAAACACAACAAAAATATGAAATTGCATCAAACATGCTTCAAACACGTAAATGTTTGACAAACCGTTCAAACCTTTGTAAACGATCAAAAAAGTTTGAGTCAAACCAAACTTTACGTGTTTGAATCAAACCGTTTGACCGTCTCCGGGGCCCTTAAGACACACCGCGTATCGAACACAGAAAACTGATTTAGAAAAATACATACAGTGGAAATTTAAATTTCTTTAAATATGTATTTTACAACAAGATATTTACCATTTATATTGACCTAGCGTTCAAACCGACTCAGAACCCAGGTTGACTCAAAATATTAATTGAGTCAATGCCCAATTAAACTAACTTCTCATTCAAACTGACCTATAGTTTAAACAGACCCAGCAAGCACTCGGATATGCTCAAAATTTAAGTAGACCACTACCATAACCGAAAGTACATAGATTTTATTTTAACTGATTTAGTAAGTATACAGTTTAAATTTAAAAATAAATTGATCTAACACCCAGACTGACTCAGAATTTAAATTGTCTCAGCACTCAGATTGACTCAGTATTTAAACTGAGCCAGCCAGTATCCAGAATGGCTCAATTTAAATTGACTGAGAATCTAACGGAGCCAGCCAGTATCCAGAATAACTCAATTTAAATTGACTCAGCACCCAAAATTGATCAGAATCTAAACTAAGCCAGCCCGTACTCATTATGACTTAGAATTTAAATTGACTCAGCACCCAGATTGACTCCAAATCGAAACTAAGCCAGCCCGTACCCATACTAACTCAAAAACTAACTAACCCAGGCAGCACCCAGAGTGACTCAGAATTGTACATAGACCCAGCAACCTCACCTGTGTATGTAAGATATAGCCGAGGGCGGGAAGTCGTAATTAACGACCAGGTTGACGCCGCGGAAGTCGATCCCGCGCCCCATCAGTTCCGTGCAGATCAGCACCCACATAGACCCAGCAACCTCACCTGTGTACAGTAGCGTGACCACCATACAAGCCAAAAAGCCCGGCATGCCCTAACGTAATAATGCGGATATCGAACGAAAGTCCAAAAAAATAATTAAATTTTCGCGCCAGTTTTCATTCGAAACTTGCAGAATCAATCGCGCGCTCGCTAGCTAACATTAACCCTATTCCAGGCGACACACACTACAAACCAACGAGTCGCGTTCGTGTCGACACGAAACGCGTCTCGGGATTGCTCGGTAGCTCGGACCGCCGCGCCGCCATCTCACTCCGACCCGTGGGCTTTTATGGGGCATGCTTTTGCGTCTCTTTTACTCTTACGCAATCTTATGGAGATCTGTGACGTCGTTGTGTTATGAACTTTTTTTAACAATATTGAAAATAGTACTAGATTTTGGGAAAAATTAAGCCGGGCTTGCGCATGAAACCAGGCTTCCGCATTTGAATGTAGTGGTAAATTGAGTAATGATGCGAAGCTATGTTCGGGACGGTTACGTTGCATTCTTCTGTTGATGACAGTTGTTGTTTGAGCGGGTGATAATTGGTGCAATTTCTATTTTCTTGTTAAAAAATTTAGTTTTGTGTAGGATTTGCGTTTAAAATGAGTGTAGATCTGGGTGATATTGTTCCGTGTAGTGATTTGAAGTGTGTGCAAAGTTTAACAAGCGGGGGAAAGGTAAAGTCATTGACCTTACCCGATAAAGAGCAGCTTATTTCTTCGCCAAAACCAACACCAGATTTGTTGATTTCTCAGTCAAGTAAGTCTCATAAAAGACAATTCAATAGATCTGAGTACAAAACTCATTGGGTAGCTGGATGCTCGCATTCCAATAAGTTATATTGTTGGTGTTGCATATTCTTTTCCAACGAGAAAAATGCATGGAATACGTTTAGTTATGACGATTTAAATAACATATCTAATGCCATAAAAAGGCACCAAAACTCACAAAACACATGAACACTGTTATTTCTTTTTGTAATTTTGGTAAACAGCGTATAGAAGCTTCTTTATCTCTCGTCAGTTACCTATCTGACGAAATCTCAAAACATAACTCGCGCGTCGACCACAATCGTAGTGTTTTTCAGAGATTAGTAGATATTGTTTGTCATTTAGCACAACAAGAACTGCCTTTCAGAGGGCATGATGAGACCATAACTTAATTAAATAAAGGAAATTTCTTAGAATTAGTATCTTTGCTTTCGAAATACGATCTCGTCTTGGAAAAACATATGCAATACCAAAATAGCGGCAAACCGGGGCCAAGTTATTTATCTAACAAAATTCAAAATGATGTTATTCATTCAGTAGTATTATTCATTCCTACGAAAATATATCATCGGCATGCCCTACTATTAGACCCTAGGCACGCCACTGCCTGTGTATGTAAGATATAGCCGAGGGCGGGAAGTCGTAATTAACGACCAGGTTGACGCCGCGGAAGTCGATCCCGCGCCCCATCAGTTCCGTGCAGATCAGAACCCACATAGACCCAGCAACCTCACCTGTGTATGTAAGATATAGACGAGGGCGGGAAGTCGTAATTAACGACCAGGTTGACGCCGCGGAAGTCGATCCCGCGCCCCATCAGTTCCGTGCAGATCAGAACCCACATAGACCCAGCAACCTCACCTGTGTATGTAAGATATAGCCGAGGGCGGGAAGTCGTAATTAACGACCAGGTTGACGCCGCGGAAGTCGATCCCGCGCCCCATCAGTTCCGTGCAGATCAGAACCCACATAGACCCAGCAACCTCACCTGTGTATGTAAGATATAGACGAGGGCGGGAAGTCGTAATTAACGACCAGGTTGACGCCGCGGAAGTCGATCCCGCGCCCCATCAGTTCCGTGCAGATCAGAACCCACATAGACCCAGCAACCTCACCTGTGTATGTAAGATATAGCCGAGGGCGGGAAGTCGTAATTAACGACCAGGTTGACGCCGCGGAAGTCGATCCCGCGCCCCATCAGTTCCGTGCAGATCAGAACCCACATAGACCCAGCAACCTCACCTGTGTATGTAAGATATAGCCGAGGGCGGGAAGTCGTAATTAACGACCAGGTTGACGCCGCGGAAGTCGATCCCGCGCCCCATCAGTTCCGTGCAGATCAGAACCCACATAGACCCAGCAACCTCACCTGTGTATGTAAGATATAGCCGAGGGCGGGAAGTCGTAATTAACGACCAGGTTGACGCCGCGGAAGTCGATCCCGCGCCCCATCAGTTCCGTGCAGATCAGAACCCACATAGACCCAGCAACCTCACCTGTGTATGTAAGATATAGCCGAGGGCGGGAAGTCGTAATTAACGACCAGGTTGACGCCGCGGAAGTCGATCCCGCGCCCCATCAGTTCCGTGCAGATCAGAACCCACATAGACCCAGCAACCTCACCTGTGTATGTAAGATATAGCCGAGGGCGGGAAGTCGTAATTAACGACCAGGTTGACGCCGCGGAAGTCCATCCCGCGCCCCATCAGTTCCGTGCAGATCAGCACCCAGATGCGCCCGACGCGGAAACTGCGGACTACGTTGTCGCGCTAAAAAGAAAGACGGTAAGCTAGTTTAATAAGTTTCTTGAAATTGTGAATTTCATTAATTTTTGTATTTAAGGGGCTACCTGACTGCGCACTAGCGCCACTTCGAAAAAAAATCATAGCTCCGAAAAAAATAAATATACTCACCGGCACATCTAACCGCCCACCCTTGTATTTCGAGTTAATTTTAAAATACGCTTATTGTTTATACATAACAATTGAATTATTGATAATTTTACGATAATTAAACACACTTAAATAAATGTTAAATTAACTACTTTTTAACTAATATCAGCTGTAAATAATAAAGTTATAAAGAATCACGAATATTCCCTGAAATGAAGGGTGGGCGGTTAGATGTGCCGGAGTGAAGTGAGTTTATATTAAAAAAGTGGACGATCATTTTAAAGTGTAAGTACTTTAGTACTTTTAGAAATACCGAATTTTATAAAATGTTATACGGTGTAGTAAGAGAAAGCGAAAGTGCTAAAAACGGCCGTTTTTAGTACTTTCGCTATCTGTTACTACAATTAACAATAGATAACTGACTTTATTAATTCTAAAAACACAACAAGAATAATGAATCAATCTGATCGTTCATATTTTTGATATTTTGTGTTTTCACTAAGTTATGATTTTTTATCCAAGTGGCGCTCGTGTTCACATAGGGTACCCCCCCCCCCTTAAGTAGGCGTTATCGCTGAGAAAGTACGAGAAAAAAAACACAAAAACGATGGCCTTCTTCTTCTTCTCTTCCGGGGTCTGCTGGAAAATATTTATTACGAAATAGGTACGCCTGTTGTGTTTTTATTGTATTCGACGAAATGGTGAAATAAAATAAATTACCAATTTGTTACTTAAAAAAATTTGCTAGTTAAACGCGGTACAATGATGTTTTATATGACTCGGTTTGTAAGAACGTCGAAAGTAAGCTTCAATGTACAGCAGCGACATCATCTGCCTGTCTGTCTGTCGTCGTCGTCTGTCAACATTAATTAGGTGCCATGTTTTAGCGGGCTTTGTTAAACGGTTACTCTTCTAGACTATAATAATAATTCGTTGGCTACAAACTAGAAAATTAGTCTATCTATCTAGCCCGCATCCACCCACTGCTGAGTATAGGCCTCTTCTTTATTGCGCCTGTACTATGGGTACCGGACAGCTGATATCTATCTATCTATCTATCTAGCCACATCCACCCACTGCTGAGTATAGGCCTCTTCTTTATTGCGCCTGTACTATGGGTACCGGACAGCTGATATCTATCTATCTATCTATCTAGCCCGCATCCACCCACTGCTGAGTATAGGCCTCTTCTTTATTGCGCCTGTACTATGGGTACCGGACAGCTGATATCTATCTATCTATCTATCTAGCCACATCCACCCACTGCTGAGTATAGGCCTCTTCTTTATTGCGCCTGTACTATGGGTACCGGACAGCTGATATCTATCTATCTATTTATCTAGCCACATCCACCCACTGCTGAGTATAGGCCTCTTCTTTATTGCGCCTGTACTATGGGTACCGGACAGCTGATATCTATCTATCTATCTATCTAGCCACATCCACCCACTGCTGAGTATAGGCCTCTTCTTTATTGCGCCTGTACTATGGGTACCGGACAGCTGATATCTATCTATCTATTTATCTAGCCACATCCACCCACTGCTGAGTATAGGCCTCTTCTTTATTGCGCCTGTACTATGGGTACCGGACAGCTGATATCTATCTATCTATCTATCTAGCCCACATCCACCCACTGCTGAGTATAAGCCTCTTCTTTATTGCGCCTGTACTATGGGTACCGGACAGCTGATATCTATCTATCTATCTATCTATCTAGCCCACATCCACCCACTGCTGAGTATAGGCCTCTTCTTTATTGCGCCTGTACTATGGGTACCGGACAGCTGATATCTATCTATCTATCTATCTAGCCACATCCACCCACTGCTGAGTATAGGCCTCTTCTTTATTGCGCCTGTACTATGGGTACCGGACAGCTGATATCTATCTATCTATCTATCTAGCCACATCCACCCACTGCTGAGTATAGGCCTCTTCTTTATTGCGCCTGTACTATGGGTACCGGACAGCTGATATCTATCTATCTATCTATCTAGCCCACATCCACCCACTGCTGAGTATAGGCCTCTTCTTTATTGCGCCTGTACTATGGGTACCGGACAGCTGATATCTATCTATCTATCTATCTAGCCCACATCCACCCACTGCTGAGTATAGGCCTCTTCTTTATTGCGCCTGTACTATGGGTACCGGACAGCTGATATCTATCTATCTATCTATCTAGCCCGCATCCACCCACTGCTGAGTATAGGCCTCTTCTTTATTGCGCCTGTACTATGGGTACCGGACAGCTGATATCTATCTATCTATCTATCTATCTAGCCCACATCCACCCACTGCTGAGTATAGGCCTCTTCTTTATTGCGCCTGTACTATGGGTACCGGACAGCTGATATCTATCTATCTATCTATCTAGCCCACATCCACCCACTGCTGAGTATAGGCCTCTTCTTTATAGCGCCTGTACTATGGGTACCGGACAGCTGATATCTATCTATCTATCTATCTAGCCACATCCACCCACTGCTGAGTATAGGCCTCTTCTTTATTGCGCCTGTACTATGGGTACCGGACAGCTGATATCTATCTATCTATCTATCTAGCCACATCCACCCACTGCTGAGTATAGGCCTCTTCTTTATTGCGCCTGTACTATGGGTACCGGACAGCTGATATCTATCTATCTATCTATCTAGCCACATCCACCCACTGCTGAGTATAGGCCTCTTCTTTATTGCGCCTGTACTATGGGTACCGGACAGCTGATATCTATCTATCTATCTATCTAGCCACATCCACCCACTGCTGAGTATAGGCCTCTTCTTTATTGCGCCTGTACTATGGGTACCGGACAGCTGATATCTATCTATCTAGCCACATCCACCCACTGCTGAGTATAGGCCTCTTCTTTATTGCGCCTGTACTATGGGTACCGGACAGCTGATATCTATCTATCTATCTATCTAGCCCACATCCACCCACTGCTGAGTATAGGCCTCTTCTTTATTGCGCCTGTACTATGGGTACCGGACAGCTGATATCTATCTATCTATCTATCTAGCCCACATCCACCCACTGCTGAGTATAGGCCTCTTATTTATTGCGCCTGTACTATGGGTACCGGACAGCTGATATCTATCTATCTATCTATCTAGCCACATCCACCCACTGCTGAGTATAGGCCTCTTCTTTATTGCGCCTGTACTATGGGTACCGGACAGCTGATATCTATCTATCTATCTATCTAGCCACATCCACCCACTGCTGAGTATAGGCCTCTTCTTTATTGCGCCTGTACTATGGGTACCGGACAGCTGATATCTATCTATCTATCTAGCCCACATCCACCCACTGCTGAGTATAGGCCTCTTCTTTATTGCGCCTGTACTATGGGTACCGGACAGCTGATATCTATCTATCTATCTATCTAGCCCACATCCACCCACTGCTGAGTATAGGCCTCTTCTTTATTGCGCCTGTACTATGGGTACCGGACAGCTGATATCTATCTATCTATCTATCTAGCCACATCCACCCACTGCTGAGTATAGGCCTCTTCTTTATTGCGCCTGTACTATGGGTACCGGACAGCTGATATCTATCTATCTATCTATCTAGCCACATCCACCCACTGCTGAGTATAGGCCTCTTCTTTATTGCGCCTGTACTATGGGTACCGGACAGCTGATATCTATCTATCTATCTATCTATCTAGCCCACATCCACCCACTGCTGAGTATAGGCCTCTTCTTTATTGCGCCTGTACTATGGGTACCGGACAGCTGATATCTATCTATCTATCTATCTAGCCACATCCACCCACTGCTGAGTATAGGCCTCTTCTTTATTGCGCCTGTACTATGGGTACCGGACAGCTGATATCTATCTATCTATCTATCTAGCCACATCCACCCACTGCTGAGTATAGGCCTCTTCTTTATTGCGCCTGTACTATGGGTACCGGACAGCTGATATCTATCTATCTAGCCACATCCACCCACTGCTGAGTATAGGCCTCTTCTTTATTGCGCCTGTACTATGGGTACCGGACAGCTGATATCTATCTATCTATCTATCTAGCCCACATCCACCCACTGCTGAGTATAGGCCTCTTCTTTATTGCGCCTGTACTATGGGTACCGGACAGCTGATATCTATCTATCTATCTATCTAGCCCACATCCACCCACTGCTGAGTATAGGCCTCTTCTTTATTGCGCCTGTACTATGGGTACCGGACAGCTGATATCTATCTATCTAGCCCACATCCACCCACTGCTGAGTATAGGCCTCTTCTTTATTGCGCCTGTACTATGGGTACCGGACAGCTGATATCTATCTATCTATCTATCTAGCCCACATCCACCCACTGCTGAGTATAGGCCTCTTCTTTATTGCGCCTGTACTATGGGTACCGGACAGCTGATATCTATCTATCTATCTATCTAGCCCACATCCACCCACTGCTGAGTATAGGCCTCTTCTTTATTGCGCCTGTACTATGGGTACCGGACAGCTGATATCTATCTATCTAGCCCACATCCACCCACTGCTGAGTATAGGCCTCTTCTTTATTGCGCCTGTACTATGGGTACCGGACAGCTGATATCTATCTATCTATCTATCTAGCCCACATCCACCCACTGCTGAGTATAGGCCTCTTCTTTATTGCGCCTGTACTATGGGTACCGGACAGCTGATATCTATCTATCTATCTATCTAGCCACATCCACCCACTGCTGAGTATAGGCCTCTTCTTTATTGCGCCTGTACTATGGGTACCGGACAGCTGATATCTATCTATCTATCTATCTAGCCCACATCCACCCACTGCTGAGTATAGGCCTCTTCTTTATTGCGCCTGTACTATGGGTACCGGACAGCTGATATCTATCTATCTATCTATCTAGCCCACATCCACCCACTGCTGAGTATAGGCCTCTTCTTTATTGCGCCTGTACTATGGGTACCGGACAGCTGATATCTATCTATCTATCTATCTAGCCCACATCCACCCACTGCTGAGTATAGGCCTCTTCTTTATTGCGCCTGTACTATGGGTACCGGACAGCTGATATCTATCTATCTATCTATCTAGCCCACATCCACCCACTGCTGAGTATAGGCCTCTTCTTTATTGCGCCTGTACTATGGGTACCGGACAGCTGATATCTATCTATCTATCTATCTAGCCCACATCCACCCACTGCTGAGTATAGGCCTCTTCTTTATTGCGCCTGTACTATGGGTACCGGACAGCTGATATCTATCTATCTAGCCCACATCCACCCACTGCTGAGTATAGGCCTCTTCTTTATTGCGCCTGTACTATGGGTACCGGACAGCTGATATCTATCTATCTATCTATCTAGCCCACATCCACCCACTGCTGAGTATAGGCCTCTTCTTTATTGCGCCTGTACTATGGGTACCGGACAGCTGATATCTATCTATCTATCTATCTAGCCACATCCACCCACTGCTGAGTATAGGCCTCTTCTTTATTGCGCCTGTACTATGGGTACCGGACAGCTGATATCTATCTATCTATCTATCTAGCCCACATCCACCCACTGCTGAGTATAGGCCTCTTCTTTATTGCGCCTGTACTATGGGTACCGGACAGCTGATATCTATCTATCTATCTATCTAGCCCACATCCACCCACTGCTGAGTATAGGCCTCTTCTTTATTGCGCCTGTACTATGGGTACCGGACAGCTGATATCTATCTATCTATCTATCTAGCCCACATCCACCCACTGCTGAGTATAGGCCTCTTCTTTATTGCGCCTGTACTATGGGTACCGGACAGCTGATATCTATCTATCTATCTATCTAGCCCACATCCACCCACTGCTGAGTATAGGCCTCTTCTTTATTGCGCCTGTACTATGGGTACCGGACAGCTGATATCTATCTATCTATTTATCTAGCCACATCCACCCACTGCTGAGTATAGGCCTCTTCTTTATTGCGCCTGTACTATGGGTACCGGACAGCTGATATCTATCTATCTATCTATCTAGCCCACATCCACCCACTGCTGAGTATAGGCCTCTTCTTTATTGCGCCTGTACTATGGGTACCGGACAGCTGATATCTATCTATCTAGCCCACATCCACCCACTGCTGAGTATAGGCCTCTTCTTTATTGCGCCTGTACTATGGGTACCGGACAGCTGATATCTATCTATCTATCTATCTAGCCCACATCCACCCACTGCTGAGTATAGGCCTCTTCTTTATTGCGCCTGTACTATGGGTACCGGACAGCTGATATCTATCTATCTATTTATCTAGCCACATCCACCCACTGCTGAGTATAGGCCTCTTCTTTATTGCGCCTGTACTATGGGTACCGGACAGCTGATATCTATCTATCTATCTATCTAGCCCACATCCACCCACTGCTGAGTATAGGCCTCTTCTTTATTGCGCCTGTACTATGGGTACCGGACAGCTGATATCTATCTATCTAGCCCACATCCACCCACTGCTGAGTATAGGCCTCTTCTTTATTGCGCCTGTACTATGGGTACCGGACAGCTGATATCTATCTATCTATCTATCTAGCCCACATCCACCCACTGCTGAGTATAGGCCTCTTCTTTATTGCGCCTGTACTATGGGTACCGGACAGCTGATATCTATCTATCTATCTATCTAGCCCACATCCACCCACTGCTCATCTGACCATCGGGCAATTAGTCTAGTAGCAACAAATTATCTATAGTCAATTCGTTGTCTAGTAGTAATAAATGATCTACAGACTAACCTGCGCTTGAGTTCTGTCGGAGTGTATGGCGTCCACGTTGATTCCGTCGTAGATCAACTCTTTAAACAGCTGCTTCGCTCGGTCCTTGCTTTGCACGAACACTGTCGACGTAAAATCATGATATCATCATCAACAGCTAAATACGTCTCCACCGAGGGGCTCGAGCCTACCCTGAATTAGGGTGATTAGGCCTTAGTCGACCACGCTGGCCCAGTGCGGGTTGGTCGACTTCACACACAACCTTTGAATTTCTTCGCAGCAGTGTGCAGGTTTCATCACGATGTTTTCCTTCACCGTAAGTACGTCGAATAAACGTACCTACATATGAATTCGAAATTCCCCGACTTCCGGATGGAAGACAGCGGCCCTAGTCACTAGACCACCGACGACGCTCTCATGCATGATATATATTACATTTTTATTAACACGCTTTTATTAGGTTTGCGTACTGGTCCTCAAATATTTAATAGTCGTGCGTGTATGAACCGATACGCTAAGGGAAAGATTAAAGTCATCTGTGTACCTAGCACGGGCGGGCTGAGTCCGCGCTGCACGAGTTGCCTGAAGGCGAGCAGTTTCCCGTTCTCGTTGCCGCAGTACAGCAGCTCCTGCGAGACGAGGCTCGTCGCCGCGTTCCTGGGGGAGACCACTGTTCAATTAGAACAACTCTTATCCAATACTTTAAACAAGCAATTCTTATATACAGTGTTACCTCGGAGACAATGCGCATATTTTTTTCGTGCTATCAGTATCGTTAATAGAACACACTTCACGAAAAGAATAATTATGTTTTTTTTACGAACTATTAGTTTATCTCCCGCAAATAACAAATATCATGGTCACTACGCACGGGCTGTGGCACGGGAGTGCAAGGAGGTGAGGGCGCGGCGCGCGGGCGTACGCTCTTATCTCGCTGTCGTAACTAGAGTGACCATGATACTGGTTTTAGTGTGGATGTTTTCATACGATGTTTTATTTATATTTTTGTTCGGAATATGTCAAAACGAAAAAACACGTGTCTTTTAATTTTCTAAAACCTTTCTGTACGTAATATTTGCGCACTGTCTCCAAAGTAACCCTGTATACGAGTATGACACCGTAAGATTATGAACGCCGCGCCGTTAGTTTATAATCTGACTTGCGATGTTATAAACTTACGGAAAATTGTGAACTGAAACCAACCATTAACAATTTAACGTATTATTTTTCGATAGTTTATAATCTATCGATGTCAAATCGCCAAATTGTGAACTGATTAAAAATTGACATGCGACGGACCGCACCTTGCACGCTGAATCGGGACCAGTGTATCTCCGCGTTCATAGACGGCGCTGTTACTTTTAGAAAAAAGGAAAATCTGCAAACAAAAATGGCGTTGTCGCGGGCGGACAGCCAGTATATTATCAAAGTGCTTACAGCAGCACTCTCATATGATGTCGGCTCCACTTGGCCACGACCGGCGTGTGAGTGGCGCAACATGGCTAGACGTCTCACCTCAGTCCCACGGTGATGTTGATGAGTCCCCTCACATGATATCTGCTCCACTTGGCCACGACCGGCGTGTGAGTGGCGCAACATGGCTAGACGTCTCACCTCAGTCCCACGGTGATGTTGATGAGTCCCCTCACATGATATCTGCTCCACTTGGCCACGACCGGCGTGTGAGTGGCGCAACATGGCTAGACGTCTCACCTCAGTCCCACGGTGATGTTGATGAGTCCCCTCATATGATGTCGGCTCCACTTGGCCACGACCGGCGTGTGAGTGGCGCAACATGGCTAGACGTCTCACCTCAGTCCCACGGTGATGTTGATGAGTCCCCTCACATGATATCTGCTCCACTTGGCCACGACCGGCGTGTGAGTGGCGCAACATGGCTAGACGTCTCACCTCAGTCCCACGGTGATGTTGATGAGTCCCCTCATATGATGTCGGCTCCACTTGGCCACGACCGGCGTGTGAGTGGCGCAACATGGCTAGACGTCTCACTTCAGTCCCACGGTGATGTTGATGAGTCCCCTCACATGATATCTGCTCCACTTGGCCACGACCGGCGTGTGAGTGGCGCAACATGGCTAGACGTCTCACCTCAGTCCCACGGTGATGTTGATGAGTCCCCTCATATGATGTCGGCTCCACTTGGCCACGACCGGCGTGTGAGTGGCGCAACATGGCTAGACGTCTCACCTCAGTCCCACGGTGATGTTGATGAGTCCCCTCACATGATATCTGCTCCACTTGGCCACGACCGGCGTGTGAGTGGCGCAACATGGCTAGACGTCTCACCTCAGTCCCACGGTGATGTTGATGAGTCCCCTCATATGATGTCGGCTCCACTTGGCCACGACCGGCGTGTGAGTGGCGCAACATGGCTAGACGTCTCACCTCAGTCCCACGGTGATGTTGATGAGTCCCCTCACATGATATCTGCTCCACTTGGCCACGACCGGCGTGTGAGTGGCGCAACATGGCTAGACGTCTCACCTCAGTCCCACGGTGATGTTGATGAGTCCCCTCACATGATATCTGCTCCACTTGGCCACGACCGGCGTGTGAGTGGCGCAACATGGCTAGACGTCTCACCTCAGTCCCACGGTGATGTTGATGAGTCCCCTCATATGATGTCGGCTCCACTTGGCCACGACCGGCGTGTGAGTGGCGCTGAACATGGCCACGCGTCTTTGTTTGTGATCGCACGCTGCCATTACCTATTTATACAAAAGAAAATTACAAAAAATTAGATACGAGTCGTGACAAGAAAACACGATCAACATTCTTTGACATCGAAAATCTCTATAAAAATTTCTATTTGAATAAAGAAATTCTGATTTCTGATTTCCTGCCAAACGAAACATTTGAGAGCGAAAAACAATAATAGCGCGGAAACTGCATTTTTTATTTAATTTTATCAATCTTCCCAGTCCGGGTTCAAGCGCCGCCGGAAGGTTTACGTTTTTGGTTGTTTTCTATGAATCTAAAAATATTTAATGTTTTATTTTGTATTGACAGATTCAGATTTTATTGCATAAAACATAAATATTATTTTACATGTCAAATGTTATAAATACTAAAAACCTTAGTGGAAATGTAAAAACACTAGTAGTGTTACAGCACTGATACGTATGCCTGGGCTATCAATCCGCAGCGCGATTGCGTGAGCTTGCGCAGAAATCAATAATATTGTAACAAGCTAGATCAAGCAGGCTGTCTTTCAGTCGTTTGGTAAAGGTTTGTTCGCTAGGGGCATCTCTCACGTGTGCCGAGAGCGAGTTGTACAATTTAGGGCCCACCACATCGAACAGCTCGCTCGACTTGGCGAGGCGTCGGCGCGGCGCGTGCAGCAGGTGCCGGTGTCGCGTGTTTTTGTTGTGAAAGTCGCCTCGCTTGGGGAAGCTGTCAATGTTTCGTCTTACCTGCTTACATATTTCTAAGACATATGTTACATGTTTGTTCTTATTTGCAATAAATAATATTTGTAAGATTGAAGCGACATAATACCTGTTCCAATTGTTGCCTGAAGGCGGACTGCTCTTCCGTCGAGCCCTCGAACATTTTGTCAGCTTCGTCTATCACCAGCCAGCGGACTCTGAAACGCGTTACAAACTGTCAGTATTCCAGCCGTGTTTTCCGACACAAGAAAGGGTATTGAACTGTTCCTGAGTTTACCGTATTTTGTGAATTCATATAAAAATATAAATTAGTAGCAGACGATTCGCAAAGTAAAAACAGAATCTGTTGAAAAACGAATGTTTTTTTTTAATTTTTCAATGTGCCTGTCTCTTTCTAAAACACTTTTCTGTATGGAGATTGTATGGCGCTACTGAGCTGTGACGTCACTGGTCTGTGTTTTAACTCAATTTTAAAGTTACGGCAAAAAATATTTCCCTATTCGATAGCAGAAACTATAAAAACTATTAAAATGGAACTCTCTTCCTTACACTGTCCGCGATAGTCCTTCTATCTCCGTCTTCAAGAAGCGAGTTAAAGAGCATTATCTTTCACTGTCGAAGTGATCCTTGTTATATTTTGTATGTATACTAGTTAATATTTATGTGTATATATATGTATATATATTATGGTGTGTACAAGTATATGTGTATTGTTGGGTGTAAGTATATTTTATTATATAGTTAGTATGTATTTATATATTACATTGTGTATGTAACTAGTTGTTATTGTTCTGTACCCACGTTGTGCACGTGTTATCCGCGTCCTTTTATTTTATATTCTCTCTTCCGTAGGTCTACTGGAAGATATTTCCTTGGAAATAAGTAGGCCTGTTGTGTCGTTTTACTGTATGTTATGTCCTTGTATTATTTATTGTGTACAATAAATTGTTAAATAAATAAAAAGTAAAATGTAGTCAAATAAGCAAATATGACACCCAGACATGAGTTGGCCAATAGGAATAGGGTTCCTATTGGCCAACTCATGTCTGGGTGTCATTGCGACAAGGGATTTGGGTTAAGTGCCACATAGGCGACAGTCTGTTTATTTAACTTTTGACAGGTCGATTTAGTGATGTTCTAGTGCGTTACTGATTCGATTTTATATAACAATCGATTTTCTTTATGAAGAAATTGTAATCGATTTAATTTAACACATGGTTATTAATTATTTTGCTTATTTTTTTTTGCACTTCTAGTGCTAAGTGTAATGTGTATTTGGTATTTCACAACATCAATCTTCAGGTATATATGAATTGAAAGACCATATATTAATAAAACCAAATAATTTAAAATCTTAACATAAAAATATACACCGTGAAATTTACATCGTTTTGTTCCCGCCGTGTAGTGATAGTACTCGTTAAACTGAACAACTTTTCACGAAAAAAAAATTTCCTGCGAAAAAAAATTTTTGGCCTCTCCATACAAAGTGACACTCCCGACCGACCCATTTTGTATGGAGATACCAAAAATTTTTTAGTCACAGGATTTTTTTTTTCGTGAAAGGTTGTTCAGTTTGACGGGTACTATCACTACATGGCGGGAACAAAACGATGTAAATTTCATGCTGTATGGAGAAACAACTAAAATAACCTTCGACAATATTATCACTTTATAGAGAGTGAAGCGAGATGTCCGAACTCTGCTAAAAAACGCGTCGCTTCAATATTGTAAAAAAAAACTACGTTCATGAAGTATTGCATTATTTTGTTTACGGTTTCTGCCAATAATTATGGAACTTAATAGGCGTGCTTATGTCAAAAGTAAAATAAATGAATAGAATAGAATAGAAAAGCATTTATTCGTTGAAAATAATAATTACAATACAACACAAACAGAGTTCAGTGGTATAAAACACAAAGACTTATAGATGTGAATGCTGTATTGCATCAAGGAAAGGGTTCCGACTCAGCATGTGCTGCAGACAAGTCTACAGCGCTGATATTCTGCCGGCACCAGACAGTTAAACCAAATAAAAGATTACTAACTAAAAAATAATAATAAAAATAGTAAAAGTACATAAAATAAACGCATATTAAATATTATAAATATATACATAATATTATATTATATATACACCATGAAATTCTTATCGTTTTGTTCCCTTGGCCAGATGAAAGTACCCATGAATATGAACAACTTTTTGTATGGGACCAACTTTCCTACTTGAAAAAAAAAATCTGCTGTTTCATACATTTATGTCAAGTAGGTACTGCAGTTTTGTATGGAACAGCTGATTTTTTTTTTCAAGTAGGAAAGATGGTCCCATACAAAAAGTTGTTCATATTCATTCATGGGTACTTTCATCTGGCCAAGGGAACATAACGATAAGAATTTCACGTTTATAAATAGATATACAATGAAGACATTATACTAATTATATTATAAATAGTTCTAAAGACTAGAGCAGAGCTACTAGTTATTATTATGTCGTAGCATTAGTGGCGGTATACATAAAGCGAATAATCAAAAGAATGTCATGAATTTATGAAATAATAAAAATACGTACTTTTCTAAAGTAATCCCGACCGTGTCCTGGTTTAATAAATAGCAGAGTCGATTGGGTGTGCTGATTAGGATATCTGAAATACAGACAACTCATATGAAATAGATGGAGCGTCGGTGGTCCTCCCGTCCGGGAGACGCGGGTTCGATCCCCACCACGTACCAATGTGTTTTCGAATTTCGAATTCATATGTGCGTTTATTCGACGCTCTTACGGTGAAGGAAAACATCGTGATGAAACCTGCACACTCCTGCGAAGAAATATTAAAGGTTGTGTGTGAATTCGGCTGAACCGCACCGGGCCAGCGTGGTCGACTAAGACATAATCGCCCTAATTCAGGGCAGGCTCGAGCCCCTCGAGGTGGAGACGTATATGAGCTGTTGATGATATGAAATATGGTTTTTTCTTTAACTGTCAACGCCAGGTTTGTGAGGTCAGTAATTTAAAAATATATGAAGCCAGTTAAGACTTATGTTACCACCATCACATACGTCCCTACCGAGGGGCGAATCTAAGTCAACAACACTGGCCCAGACATATTTCTTGAAATCCTTCGCAGGCTTCCTTCCGATGTTTTTCTATACAGAAACAGCGTCGTATAAACGTACAGTGAACAGCACATCCAGCTGTTCACCGGGCCATTTTACGCGTTGGTAATATAATAAAATAACATCTAGTTTTCAACAAAAATGTGTAGATCGATGTGCTGTCTCATCAACAGCTCATATACGTCCCCACCGAGGGGCTCGAGCCTACCCTGTCTACTGTACATAAAATATTAATTCAAAAACACGTTGGTACAATAAAGAGGGGGGCGGTAGCCAGATGGGCGCTAAGCTAAATTGAAGATAAAGCAACGCAGATGAGTATTATTAGTTATTTATTTATAGTTATTTTTTCAACTCTCCAATATGAAAATATCTTCTACTCGGTAGCCCGTTGACATCCCGAGTCCAAAACAACAAAAAAGAACCATTCGATATTTCAAAATATTCAAATCCAATCGAACTAAACGAACAGCCAGTCACCTCAAAGGAGACCGCTCCTTACAGTACCGAACGATTGAATATAACTCGGTCAATTTTAAAGAGAGCAAAAATTATTTTAGTGCTCGATAGCAGAAACTAAGAAGTTTGGATTTATAAAATAAAAAAAAAGGAGTCCGATCCCCTATTCCATGTGAACACGACAGTAGCGTCGACTAGCAGCCTTCGTGTTAAGGCAGTTAAACAGCTTACTTACCACTTTTCCTAATAGTAGCTTCTCGTTCCTTCACCTTACTCTCTTTGACCGTTTTCAGCACACTGACCCTCAGCTCGGTCCCTTCGCTCAGTCTCAACGCTTCTCGATATATCTGATGCGCCAGCTCCCTCGTGGGGCAGAGTACCAGGGCTCTCGGGCCGCCCTGTGGAGCGCCCAGAGAGTGAAGGATGGGCAGGAGGAAGGCAGCGGTCTTGCCAGATCCTGTCGGGGCACAGGCTAAGATTTGACGGTCCTGAGAAAGAAAATAAAAACCGGTTTTTACTAGTATCTTTACGTTTTTTACTTTGACATGTAAGAAAATAATATTTATTAAGGCCACAAAATAAGCATATTCAGATTTGGGGAAGGAAAGAGAGCAAGAGGAAGGGAAAGAAGGAGATAGGAGGATGAGATAGTTAAAATGGTCGGCAGGACATGGACACCACAAAATAAAGAAAAAAGGAAGGTTAGGGGAGGCCTTTGCCGCAGGGCAAACAGATAGAAAAGAAGATGAAACTAAAGCAAATTAGTTTACTTTATTTGGTTTTAAGTGATTTGGGAATATGCACATTTTTATAAATTTCATTAATCGAAATACATATTTCAAGTTTCAGATAAACACATAAAAATAATTTTTCAAATAACTTGTTCAGAAACAAAGTTACGAGGCTTCAAAGTTGATGGTTAGACAGAGAGATCCGACGTGACATGTGACGTCATATTTCACGCGGGCCATAGAAAATTTTGTTTTCGTAAGAGGGACAGATATATTTATTTAATAATGTTGTATCTACACTAACATCATCACAATTTTCGGGTTTCCACGAAAATCTTAAAACATATTTTGTATCCAGTTTGTTTTTCGATCAATTTCGATTCTATTTTGACTGTCAGTATTCTATTTTTGTATACTTTTAGATGAACTATGAAAAAAACTATTTAATCTGAATAAAGGCTATATAAATAAATAATAAGCATATTTAATTAAGAATAATAAGATTATATTTCAGAACCATTAATCTATAATAAGCTTGCACAACATGCCAAGATAATAAATGTTATTCAATCTCAGTGTACTTATTAGTATTGCTAATCAAGCTAAAAGCACTTAATCTTATAGAACTCTTTTTTGGAGTAAACATCTTTAGGTATTCAAAGTGAAAGTAATTATAATATGTGTATTAATTTTTTGATCACATAAATCAATATGATTTGTATATTATTAAAAATTGCACTATCATCATTGATCCGGAGGATCCCACGCTAAGGAAGTGTGGGAGCACTACCGAGGAACTTTGGTCGGGGGGGGGGAGCTCCGTGGGGGGGAATCTCCGGGTTCCCTTCATGCGGAGTGGTACCCCTTTCTGTCTGGGGTGAATCGGCTAGGACGCTCCAGCAAGCGCTTACCTGGAGCGGTGGGAGAGGATGCGTGTGGGGGCAGAACTCGTCCAGGGAGAGCGAGGGAACAGGGAGAAATGTCCGATGCACCGCGAGTCCGAAGGGCGACAACCGAACTAGGAATTAGGGGTGAAATAGTTCTACACACAGAGCAGGTCACCCGTCTGCGCTCCGTCGCAGGCGTCCCCCATTAGACATACATCATCTTTGTTATTATAAAAAATTGTTTTAATCAATCTATAAGGCTTTGTAATTTATAATGAAGCCCAAACTATATGTATTCATAAATAATAAATTAATTACCCCTTACCTCCAACATGCAAGGCAAAGTCTGTCTCTGCACCGGTGTAGGTTCGGTGTATCCGCATTGAGTGACAGTATCCACCAGAGGCTGTGACACGTTAAATCTGGACACCAGATCAGAGAAATCTTTCAGAGCTGCAGGGATGTGCCGACCAACTGCTTTGATGCCATGCTCGTTTCGGAAGCGGTTGTGCTAGAAGAATAGAATAATAATATAATTTAATATAATTAAAATAATAATAATATAATAATAATTTAAAGCACACAGGAAATACACAGAAAAATTGTGTGCAGATGGGCGACCTTATTGCTAAGGTAGAAATTTCTTCAGGGCAACCATTTAAAACAAAATTTGTTCAGTTTTATGGTGTTATTTAGTAAGCATGCATGTATGCATGTATCATTTTATATTATTATGGTAAATGTAAATGGCTTCCATCTCAAAACTCAATATAAAAAAAAAAAAAACTTTTATTAGTATTGCAAAAATACAAAACCTGGGTAACCAACCTCTTCTAACTCCAATTTCTTCTTCAAATCCTCAGATTTCTCTTTACTCTTTTTTTTTCTCTTCTTTTCACCAACTTTGACTCCTTTCACCAACTGTAAGTCCCCATCTTCACCATCACCATGTTCATTGTCCGATTGGTCACCTTCAGACCCTGAATCTGATTGTCCCGACTCATTTGGTGAATCTTCATTGTCACTGGGGTCTTCTTGTTTGATATCTACTTCTTCTTTTTTTATTTTAGAAGCTTTGGGGGCCTGAAACAGTTTTTAATTATTTTAATTATTTTCATTATTTTTATCCGAAATGTTAGAACAGGTAATGTACTAATGTTTTTTAACCTTCCTGACTTATGTACTGTCATTCAGTTGAAAATAGCTATAATACATGGGCAATAATTTATAACAATGAGCTTGATGCCACCCTCTGATAGGCTTGGACCTTAGATAAGAAATGTGAATTCGTCGTGTGTATATCTAACTTAAGCTGTCTGTCTAACCCACAAACACAGAGAAATGTAGGAAAGCTTTAAGTTTGATAGTAATATTAATTATGATTTAGCTAGGTATAAAAGTAGGTTTCATCAACGATTTTAGACTACTAGAATCCAGCGTATCTAGACACTAAATAAGTACTAAAATATCGTTTGCGGCAGCTAAATACCGAGAGGTTATGAACAAGACTTACATCGTTCTTAATGCCCAAAACACGGCGTTTGAATGTCAGACCCTTTGTTAATTTCTTGAAAATATCGTATGCATCCATTTTGGGCACATATAACAGGTATTTTATTTAAAAATCCTGAATAAACACACGTGCGGAAGACCAAAATCAACAATTCCAGATAACTGTCAAAATGACATATCCGTTTTCGTTCTGAAAATTTTAGATGTATATTTTTTATTTTTGTTATGGCACTAGATTAACTTTGTGCCTATAGCTAGAAATTAAAGGAAGCAGAGTCCGTAGTGGTAAATAAGGCTGTATTCCGAATCAGATTTCACGGCTCAAAGTACTGACAGCGATTACTCGCGTACCGATTCAGAAATCGCGAAAATACGGCTCATGAGCGAAATCAAAACGGAACGGCGTTTGAGCGCGCTGAAACTGCTTATAACTCAGTCTTGCCAGATGTTGATTACCGTACCAAAACTGGCAAAATTGTAAATTATTATACGAATTAAAAAAGTATCGTACAGCTGTGAAAACCGCACTTTTCGCATGGCTAGTACCCAAAATAAGAAAAGGTATGCGAAGTTTTAAAAATGGAGATGTAAATAGGCACATGAAATAAAAAAAATACAAAAAAGAATGTTTGATATTTATATTTATATTTTATCAGATTGCCTATGATATTATCTTATGTATGTATGTGCCTGAGTCAAAACTATCGTAATATATACATAACCTACTCGATACTTTTACTATCGAACATCTGGCAACCCTAACCTGCAAAACTGATTGATTTAAAATATTTCAGTAATTTATCTCCATTTCATAATTGAATAACGTGTTTTTAATTTTGTTCAACCAAATAAATATAAGACACGTTAATTTTACATTTAAACATTAAACATTTAACTTTTAAAAATAAATAAACAATATGTCAAAGTCGAATTTGACATTACGATTACGTGAATTTTGCTCTGGAGCATGGGCGCCGTTAGCAAAAGATGGCGGCGGTCATGACGCAATCCGTGACGTCACAATGGCTGCCGTAATCCCAATGACAGTGATTCGGTACGCGGTTTTGGGTACTCAAAGTGCTGTCAGCGCAAATCGGAACGCGGCCTAAATAATGATAATGGGTTCTATCAGACAGAGAGCGGTCACACGTGCAAGCGTTCCACGTTCGCGTTCTGCGTTCAAGTGTGCAGTTGCTCACGAACCCCGCTGTTGGACGATTTACGCGGTTACCATGTTTTTTTGACAATTTCACCAAACAGCGCAGAACGCGTGAACGCGTCTGTTCTAGTTGACCGACACGGTCAGAACTGTGTGGTTTTGTCTAGTCTATGCAACGTAATACAATATAGCGAACGCAGAACGCGAACGCCGAACGCTTGAACGCGTGACCGCTTTCTGTCTGATAAATCTCTTATTGCAGCGCGGGGTACGTTCTTGAAGTGCGTTCATTGGGGAAAAGATTTATTCAACTTCTCAGCGTCGTCGGTGGCCTAGTGGCTAGGGCCGCTGTCTTCCGTCCGGGAGACGCAGGCTCGATCCAACCACGTACCTATATGTTTTCAAATAGGTAATTTTATTTCTTATATAAAATCGATAAAATGTTAAAAAAATCCAGTAGAAAATGATAACGGTTCATGAACTGAATGTAACCATTTATACCCTATCAATTTATAGAAAGAAACCTACCTATCTCGTATCTCATTCATTTCATGGCTCTCGCTAGATTATTTAGGGATTTTGTTTTCATGGCACCCACACATGAAAACAGAATCAAACATTTATAATTCAAATATTTAATATCTACGCAATCGGGAATCGAACCCAGAACAGAATCCTAATTCTGCGTAACAGCGCTTTCTTCATGTGAAATTGAATGATTGAAAATTAAGTTCGGTTTTCGAATAGGTTAAACTTATGTCACTTTATTTATTTATTTATTTATTAATAATAGGAAGACCAACAGCTAAAGTTAACTTGATAGTAAAATACAGTTATACCAAAAAGCCATTTACAGGTCTTCACATGTAGGTGCCAGAACATAAAAAAAAACACATAAGGTCACTATAGTGATTAAATTCTGAAGAACAGCGGACGGACAGACAGACGGACATGGCGAAACTATAAGGGTTCCTTTTTTTACTACGGAACCCTAAAAAGCGAATTTCTCCGACTTTTTTTTGCGACTCCTGAAAATTTCATTTTGGGCGCATTCCGAATCAGATTTTCAGTGCCGTCAGCGATCAGAAAAGCAAAAAAACGTATTCGTTTTGCCTGCTGACAGTAATAGAGGATCGGATTGTACACCATATTTTATGAATTTACCATATTTTATGAATTATTTTTAAAATATAGATTAGTAGCAGACGATTCACGAAGAAAAAACAGAATCGGTTGAAAAACGAATTTACAGTGATTTTTTGAAGTTTTAATATGTCTGACTCTTCAAAAACGATTTTTTATATGGAGATTATATGGCGTTATTAACAAATGACGTCACAAGTGGGTAAGTGCCTCTCTGTCTAATCTTGAATTTCAAACCTTTATAACTCGGTCAATTTTAAAGATAGAGCAAAAAATATTTTAATGTTTGATATCAGAAACTAAGAAATTTGGATTTATAAAATAAAAAAAAAGTAGTCCGATCCCCTATTCAGTACGCGGTTACGGGCGCTTTAATCGAATTCAGCGCGTCTCGGAACGCAGGGTTTATTTAATTCATATTTTTACCTTCATGACCGTCCCTGGTTTTGTACGCCACGTTTTTGGTGTACATGGTTTACAACGAATACGCATTCATTCAATATGAGGATGCTTAAAAAGTTGCATCCAAAAACAGGTCTGTACAAAAAGTGGTCGTGCAGTTTTGAACGCAACTGTTTTGGTACGCCGCGTTTTTCTAAGCCAATGATTACAAATGTCAAAATAATGGCTCGACTTTAGGAAACTGTATTTTTTCGCTGTTTTTTACTGGGCACCACCCGAAGGGGGGGTTTGGGGGGCGCAGCCCCCCGCTATAAAAAGAAATCCACCCAGAAAGAATACACTTCGGTTAGGTTAGGTTAGACTGTTGTCAACAACAGGCGGAGGGAGACGAGCGAGCGCAGCGAGCGTGCCGCGGCAGCGGCCGGCGACCGCAGGAGATTACTTCTCAAAAAGGCTAATGGTTGGAAAATTCGAGTGCGCAAAACGTGGACGAAAAAAAAATGGTTGCAGAAAACGGGTCGGTCATAATCTGCTCGCACAGTTTTTCCCGTCCAAGGCAAGCATGTAGTACACAAACAACTGTCTGTACAAAACTGTAACACGAAAAACGGTCTGTACAAAACGGAAACAAGCATGAACCTCACTCTATGAAGCGACTTTTGAAGGATGTCCTGCGTTCCGAGACGCGCTGAAGTCGATTACATTACCCGTAATCGTGTTCCGAATCACTGTCAGCCATACATTTTTTTGCTTTTGTGAGCGCTGAAAGTCTAATTCGGAATACGCCCATTGTGACATAAATAGTGATGTCCCGTAGTGTAATGGTTGACTTTGCCTAGTATCTAGTATTTCAGTCAGATCTTTTCATTTCTTATATTTACTTACAAAGATGCCTACCTATTTGAAATTTATTATTTCGTAATTAGTTACGAAAAAAAAATGATTTAGTACTTTGTTAAATTTTGTATTACAATCGGTGTTGACGATATTTTGTTATTGGAAATAATCAACATACACATTCTGTGAAGTATCACAGAATAAAATTATTTGTTTGATACTATCAATGTACAGATTATAATATTATATGAAAATACGCAGATGTCATATTAAAGTTAACAGATTGACCGTTTAGAATTATAATTAGAAAAAAATTACAAAATATGCTTAACAGAATAAAACATAGATAAGTAAAAAAATACAGGTATTAAAAAAAAAGCAGGATCAGAGTCCAAAAGAGAGCCGAACCGTAAAATAATACTTTGAGAAACCGAAAAAAAACACATATAGCCACTGCGCACGAAAACGAAAGACTGACTGACTGAATCGAAACATTAACAAGACTACACGGAATAACTAATTATCTTTTCTCAGAATTTTAAGTACTAAATACGCCGATGCGCCCTACACAATCGCAACAATGATAGATAACAAAATACCTATACTCTAAAGTAACTTTTGAGCGTGCTCCTCTTGAGCGTACTCACGTTATAACTGCTATCAGACTGGTACTGATAGTGACAACACTGGGAATAAAAAAAAAATATTACGGCCGACGTAACTTTTACGCGTCGGCCTAATATTTTTGTTATAGCTTTTTTAAATTGTTGCGCTCACATAGCAGCTGTAATTTATCATTGAAGTAGTGTAAAATTGGAAGTTCTTTGATTATATCTAAGAAGTATGCTTCAAAAGTGCTTATTTTCTTGTTTTTTATTTGTACGCTTGTACAAGGTTATCGTTCTTTGGTAAGTACATGAAACTTCAAAAGTCGCTTCATAACGTGGCCCGACTTTAATACGATTTATTGAGGACTGGCCGATAGCAACATCATATAACTGCATAGATAGATACCCCTATACATCACACTTTAGTCCAGCAGTAGACATATTTTGGCTGTTGTAGTTTTTTTTTAAATATATGTTGTAGTAATTATTATTTATTTAAAATGGAAAGATTCACGTAAAAATGGAAACTATGTCTATGTCTATGAAGTCATGTTTTGTTCAATAATAAAATAACTGTTGTAGTCATTGGGTAAATAAAATGTCCTTGAAGATTTTATTTTTTGTTGATGTAGCAGTGAAATCTACTCAGTTGCTCGAAATTGTACAAAAGTAAGTCACATCATCATCAACACCACCGAAAGGCTCGAGTCTGCCCTAAATCATGGTAATTAGGCCTTAGTCGTCCACACTGACTTAATAGCACTTATTAAAAACTAAAGCTTAAGTAGTTATTCTGTAGGCATATAAGTATGTAGGTACTTACCTTCTTAGTCAGTTCAGATTACTGTTGGTCTTCCTAGAAATATTCGGTAATAGGGTTTATAAATAAAAATAAAAATACACACATCTCATTGGAATCACTGCGAGTTTATTTCATACTTTTATTACATCCAACAGTTTATTTGACGAGTCGTTCAGATGCGGGTTCAACTAAAAGTGCCGCCACTAAGCGAAGTCCGAAGCTATCCAAACGAGTCAGGACAGATACTTATAGTACTAAGCCAACTGACATTTGATATGTACTAACACGCTGATGGATTCCTTATTCACAAATATTAACAACATCAAAACATGTAAAGACACCCCGGTATGGAGGGCAGCAAACTATGCCAGGAATTACACAAATTGACCCAGTATAAAAAAAAAACTAAATTTTAAAATCTCAAAAGGCAGTCAATTATTTCATTAGAAAATGTAGATAAAAAATGTTCCTAGAAGAGCTTACTTGCAAGCCTTCATATATAAGGTATTTTATTAAAGATTGCTCTATTTAAAAATACTACTAGTTTATCAATAGATAAGAATAAATTTTGGACAATATACACATATATATTTATTAATATATATATTATATTTTTGTTCAAGTTAGGCTTAAACCCTAACAGAATTTGCTACCATCCATGTATTAAAATTTATACTGAAATCTGTAACTGATAGTATGTTTATAAAATAAAATAATAAGAACTATTAAACATTTTGGCACTGACTAATGAGCTAATTCTTCCATATTTATTTGACAACTTTAAATATTATAACCGTTTAATTAGCCCATTTCAACCCTCTGCTAGGCATAGGTCTCTTTCGACTGGGTATCCTCCGAACCGTGCGAGAAGTAAACATCAGTCTAGCTTCGGCTCAAATACGTCCCCACCGAGGGGCTCGAGCTTGCCCTTAGGCTTGAATCTTTGTCACAAGGTCGCTGTGCGGGCTAGACGACTTCCATTTTCTTTGCATAGGTATGCAGTGCAGGTTACCTCACGATCTTTTCCATATGAGCTTCGAGAAAACGTGCTAATGAATTAGAAATTAGAAATCACATAGGGTTCGAATCTCCTTTTCCCAAACGAGAGGCAGCGGTCCGTTAGTGTCTGGCAATTACAGTATCGGAGTAATAACATTCATTTATTTTTACATCGAGCATTCCTATTAACACAGAATAACAACAACACTAAAGTAAAGAGGTGGTTGGTATTTCATATTTAGAGTTGTCAAATATTTTGTATATTGTATCAGTTGCGAA
The DNA here is from genome assembly GCA_951230895.1 of Carpatolechia fugitivella. Lineage (NCBI taxonomy): Eukaryota > Metazoa > Arthropoda > Insecta > Lepidoptera > Gelechiidae > Carpatolechia > Carpatolechia fugitivella. The sequence continues at coordinate 17,256,254 of OX579652.1, read as the reverse complement.
GATTTCAGTATTCAATCTCTTCGTCACCTTTGTCAATTCCACCCATTACAATCTACAACAATAGTACTTTAAGTGCCTTCGCCGACCGATATAGATGTTTTCAACTTACAACAACTTTCAAGAGAAGCCCTAACTCTTTATACTTAGGCAGGGCCGGGTCTAGGCTGGAGCGAAAAGGAAGCATGCGCTTACGCACGTATACGTATTGTACGTTAGAATTCTGTATCTAATGTACGTCTTAAACAAACAAGAGTGTAATAGCGACCGATAGTATACAAAATAGTAATCAAAGACTTTTTAATTCAGTTCTACGTTCAAATCAGACAGTGTCCTAAAGAAATCTAGGTGAGTGTGTTACACTGTCGACATTCTCATAATATCTGTCAAGGGAGACACAGGTCACACGCAACAAAAAATAAAACAAATACACTGGCTTTAAACATTTTAAATTATGAGCACGAGGTTCTAAGAAAGACGTTTCATCAACGATTTCCGTAGACCACATGCGCTCTTACTCTGAAACTTGCCTTTTTGCTCCAAATAAGTGTCCCAAGAGCCGGCCCTGTTCCGGGCCCGATATCAGGGTCCCGTCACACCTATAACCTTACTTCATTGATACACAATACTATGAAACATTTTTTGTACACCCCCACATCCCCTCCATACGTTAAAAGTATAACAGAACTCATTTAACTAAATGTATTTAACACATATGTTTCTTCTTTGATCAACGAGATGGCAAAACTATAACCTTTACAATAGTAACACAATATTAGTTAGGCTTAATAAAAGGTCGTAAGTGTTACATACGCGCGAATGCTGTTTTTCAATTAAATACAATAAATTAATTTACTTTTCCGATTTCTTTCACCGAGGGTATGTACCACCTAAGACATTAGCTTACAAGGAAAAATGCTAATAAAAACGCAGATCGTGCATACTTTAAATTAAGAAAAATAAGAAAAAAATCTAAACCTAAGTGTGTCAGCAAAAATATAGTGCAGTTAAAATTATAATTGCCACTTAATTAACTTGGACATATATACTGTTATTTAAAAATATTGTCTGTGTATAAAACAAAGAAAGAAATATAAGAAAAGAACATTTCTATCTCTCTTTCTTTCCTTTTTTGTATAAAGTGTGTCACCCAAGCATAACAAGTAACAGTAGTGGAATCGTATTGGAATCAACAGCTGAACTTCACTCAGCACAATCATTTTCTATCACGAAATATGTAACGTCAAATATACGTTTTTACTTCTAAAACTATGCTACGAACAGAACCCAGTAATTGATTCCAATGCAAAACCACGTATTTCCTTCATCTGTAGATAAAAAGTTACTTTATCAATATAACTCAGTATATTGTATGTTGTAATTGTATATGTAAATACTTTTTATATAGGTACTGTAAAAGATGGGTAGTCAACGAATTTGCTCGACCGAGTGAAACGAACGAATCACTTAGTTTATTTCATACTTATTAGTTTATAAAAAGTTGTAAGTGCACTTTGAGTTATGGAACTATATATTATTTATTAATGAGTCTATTGTGGAACTAGCAGACTCGTCGTGTGTAGCCTTTTGATTGTTTTGAGATAAAATATGTATTTATTTAACAGTCTTCATTGACCTCAAAACTGAACAACGTTCCTTAAAAACAACAGAGCATCAACGAAATAAAAAATTGAATCGAGGGCCTAAAAGCGGCCCTCATTTTTTTTTCGTTTTTTTATCATCTTCGTTTTTCAAGACAGTATTTTAGTTTTATAGTCTTTCTTTGCGAATAAATATCATGGTTGCTAATAAATAGTACACGCAAATCGCGCGTTGATTACACAGTCTTGCTTTTCTTCTTATCGTTTGGTATGTAAGGTCTACGACCGACCTCACGAACCCTGTTTGCGCTAGTAAATTGTGTATACTTTCTCCAAAAAAGTGGTTTAAACGAAGAGTCTGCTAGTTTAAGTCGCTTATTGATATATAACTATAATTACTGAGGTACTGTGGCAGATTGGGAACTATTGCTAAAACTGTAATATTATCATTATAATAATTTATAACATTATTATGGAAGATACTGATATAAATATTAAAGCTATGGTGTCAAGAATATATCGACTTTGAACATTCCAACATACTAAAATGTTTACTTAATTATTGGTAGGTTTGTGTTTAAATTATGTGTTAATAGGGAATATGCATAAAAAATATATTAGTTTTTTGCATAGTTCATTTGAAAGTAGGTAGAATACTGACAGTCAAAACAGAATCGAAATTGATCGAAAAACAAACTAGATACAACATTATTAAACAAATATATCTATCTCCTTTAGAAAACAAAATTTTATATGGCGGATGTATGGCCCGCGTGAATCGCGTCACATGTCACGTCGGATCTCTCTGTCTAACCATCAACTTTGAAGCCTTTGTTTCTGAGCAAGATATTTAAAAAAATATTTTTTATGTGTGGAACTTGAAATATTACGATTAATGAATTTAAAAAAAATGTGCATATTCCCTATTTAAACATCTCAACAAACCTAACCATTTATGCGATTTTTGTAGGCAAGTCGATTTATTCTTAAAAACTGTCATCGTCTCCTCGATCGAGCAATATTAAAAATTATTTTATATAATTAACTATTGTAAAATCTGGATTCACTCGCGTTTTAACATATGTTCTTACGAGCAGATGTTAAAACACGCGCGATGGTTCTATTGCATTTTAAATATGGAAATGGTTTAACAAAATATTCAGTGTATGGGAAAAACTATGTAACAACTGTAATAACATAATTTGACATTTACAATATCTATATATTATTATGTAAAATACGATGAAACTGCTTGTATACAGTGCTGGATAAGTCATTGGCAATATATAAACTTGATCCCAAAATGCACTTGAAAAGAGAACGTAAAGCTGTAGTTAAAAAACTATTTTACACATTTTCAGAAGTTGTAAAATAGAGTTATTGAGCTTTAAATTATTTTTTCATTACACAACATTTCAGGACGTAAGAACAAAAAACACCGTTAATAGTAATACGTTAAAAAGTTAAAATTAAACAGATAATACTTAGTAGAATGGAGGTAATACTTATTTAAAAGCAAGTTTTGTGAATCATTTGTGAACCGATTTAGAAGGTACAGTCGTCTATACCTAAAACATCGCGAACGTTATATTTATTTAAAATAAATAAAAAAAAAAACTACAAGGGTTGCTTTTGATTTAATTTTTGAGACGATCAATATGTTTTTGTAAAATGTTGCGGACGATCAGTTAAAAACGTGAAAAGTGACATTATAGAGAGAGATATACATTATTGTTTGATGTTAGTTCTATTATTTTTGTTTTTGTGTATATAATTTTACTTTGTATTAGATGTTTTCATTTTATTTTTGAAGTTAAATCCCTATAATGCCACTTAAAGTATTATTTATCTTATATATTTACTTAGGCTATTGTAATAGTTGTACTGTATAGAAGGCATCTCGTTCATGATTATTTGCTTTACACTAGTTAGTAACACAGTCGGTACAGTTAACGTAAGTAGCTCGTTATTTTGTTCAACGTAAACACTTTACTGGCGAAGAAGCAAAATTAATATACCTTTATCGAGACAGTTCTACCATACGTATAGAAAAAATAAAACAGATTTTTCTCACTTAAAAACTTACTATTTAAAAATGCAGGATTTTGGTATAAATTGCAAAATATATAACTCTTATTGTTTCGCTGCAACTTTCTAATTACTTTTTAAAATATTTTTGTGCTTTTTCTTGCCTTTTATAGATTTGTTTTTGAATTTATAGCTGCGTTCACTGGGTCATATTCGTTTGCCGACACATAATATCCAAACTTAACTGAAACTTCTAGATAGACCTAATAATAACAATCTCTAACGGCTGTCTCCCAATCCGATGTAGTCCGCAGCTGTCAGAAGAGATGAGATCAAATTTTGGACTCGCCGTCAACCAAGATTATCCTTAATATTATTCGCTTTTGACTCGTATAAAAGGCACAAGAAAAGAAGGACCCCTGCCAAGAATAGTAAAGATATTAAAAAATCATTTAATTTCTTTTTCGTTTTATTTTTTTAAATTTCTGGTCATAAGACCTTCGAAAATTTTCTAAATTTCACGATGGTATTGCTAACTCTACTTTAAAGAAATCTGATAAAGGCGCTTCTTATCCTGTACAATTTATATCTAAATGCCAGTAGTCTCGACAAAATTACGAGTTACACTAAAAAGAATTCAGTAAAAAATAATAGTCTAAGCCAAATAATTTTCAGTCTTCGAATTCACGTTCTTGGCTGACGACGAGTAAAAGACACCAAATAACAAAAAAGGCGGAACCCAATTCGAAACTTTTTAACAAAGCATTTCAACAACAAGCTTACAAACAGCCAAATCAATAAGAAATAATTGCACAGCGAAAACAATAAAAAACGCAAACCGCTAAATCGTTATAGAGACTACGTCTAAGTTTCACTAATAATAAATCCATTAGTAGAATATATAAAAATCCTTTCCATTAATGATTTTATCTATTTACTATTTAGTTAATAATATCACGAGGCTTCTATATCAAATGACGCCACGATTCTTTTATGTATGTAGTTGCTAAACTTATAAAATATTTACAATTCGTACTACCCGCTTGCTTTTTTCACTTCTAAGGTCCAGTAAACTCAACGCGACGGACCCCGGCACGGTGTTATTTCATAACGAAACCTATACAGCCTGTTCGTGTAACATTCAAATAAAAATTAAAAACAAAATAATATATTTGAGGTATTACGAAAAATGGAGGTATATGCGTTTTTATTGGGGATCACCTCGATGCGTAAAATGAAAAAAGTAATAAAAGTTAACTCTTGTAGAGTCTCCTTGTTTTAAATACTAAGCTGAGGTTAAAATGCAAGTTAACTAACGTTATAATGTTATAAATCTATACCAAACACATCCCGTTAAATGTAAACTCATATCACAAAGTATGACGAATAATTATGTAACATTCCGAAATGAAAATAAAATACAAAAACTTAAATTACTTCCTTAACCCAAGTTACGTAACATTGGAAAAATAAATGCAAAAATATAAAGTTGTTTGCTATACTGAAAGTTGCAAGAGTTGCATTGGAGTTAAAGGATGTACATGCATTGCTATTTGTACAACTTGCATTGATGTGTTTTATTTAAGATTGTCACGAATTGCCCCAAAAATTAACATATTTTTAAAAAATTTTGACTGTGTTTTTAAATTAATTGTTTCATTATCGGACATATTTTTAAGTTTCTATTTTACTGGCGATTTTTATATCTCACGATTTTTCCAATTTTATGAAAAAAAAAAAAACAAGTTTTGAAAACAGATTATCACTTTGAGTGACTGATTGATATGTTGCCCGTATTAAGCTGTTTTAAAATATCTGTAAATGGATATGGCACAATACTATAGATTTATAGAAGTGTTTTAGAAAGTTAAAAACTCTACAGGAGATAAATGCAATGTGGTGACAGAAACCACAGTTATCTTTGGCGTTTTGATATATCACGGCTTTAAAATACTTTATTATATTAATGTAGAGATATTTCTGTGATATGTTGGTAAATGATTCGTTATGTGTTCTGCATTATACCTGATAGTTATTTGATCAATGTCAAAGTTACACCCTGAGTTGAGAGATATGTATTATATCGTATTTACCAAACAAATGCGGTTTCGAAGCATTTTTCTACGATATTAGTAAATAAAATATTTATTTTTTACATCTGCAGCCATCTTATGGTTATTCCTAAGATTTTGAGAATAATTAATATAATAATAATAATCTAATAAATTTTCAATAACGAGACATCAGCTACGTTGGTCGACATTCAAATAAGAACCACTATACACTCATAGAGAGAAATCCGAAAATGGATACAGATTAAATATAATTCTATTAATTAATACCTAATTCTACGTAATTTTATACAGAAGAAACGATTTGTTTTTGTCTCATGATTTGCAATCATGCGCACGTATACGATCGCCGAACTGCTTTTCGAAGACCCACGTCTAGGCTTGTTATCCTGTCCCCTGATTTGCTAATTCATCAAACCTCATCGACAAGCCAATAAAGTCACAGTTGATCACTTTATTGGTTATTGACGCCATCTAGTGGCAAATCAGTAGAAGGACTGGAGACCTCAATTCTCTACTTCACGCTCACTCATAACCCTGTATTCTAGGATCCCAGCGCCTCCACCATGGCGGTTCCATTTTCAAAACGTTTCCATTACCGTTATAATCGTTCGCCACGACTCGTATCCTTGACTCAGAACTGGATGAACGATGGCACGGCTTAATGTACGAATTATTGAAGATTCGACCACTATTACTGAAGCCAAAACGCACATAGAATTACACATATTGTTCAATTAGACGTAAATTTTGTACTTTCGAAATCAGATTCTAAGAAGTCTTTATTTTAATTTTTTTACTCAACATCAACAGTTTTCATTTAATCTAAAAATTTTGGTAATTATAATTCCTAAATAATCTGTATTTTTTTTTAAATTTAGATTTGGCGTTCCGAAAAAAGTCTCTTTAAAAAATATTTTCTTTGTATTTTTTAAATTTACTGTTTAAAATTTGTACGTTTTCTTTTGTACAGTTACCGAATCTAATTTGACACTAGACATTTATCGAAAAGAGATTAAAAAATGTTTTTCTCTTTAGAATACAGTTGGCATTATTTTGGCAGTACTAGAAATATTAATACTTTAGTATTGCTCTGAATTACATTGTCATTATGAACACTGAGTGAACATTTTCACTAGAAAATGCCAATAACTTTCATACTATGTTTATATTAGTCACAAGCGAAGTTCGATCCTCGAAGCGTACACTAGGCGCCCTCTACAGGTCGCGTGCATCAATACTGTTTACGTAATTTTAAAACTAACGTCAATATTTTACTAATTTATAATACGTTAACCATTAGAATGCGGCAAAGTCCTGCATTGTTTTGGTATAGTCCGTTATATTGCACATTTGTATGCTATCCCTTTCGAGTCCGCGTCCGTGCCTCACTCCGAACTGAGTGTCCGGATGAGGATGTGAGTAGCCACCTGTTTACGCCATGGTTTGTGGTCATTGAAGGCCTGGAGGCAGCTGGGGCGCGTGCTCGGCGCCCAAATCGAAGAGATGGTGCGGAGACGGCGCCAATGCGCTGTGCAGCGCTGAGGTCTTCAGCAAGCGCTTCAGCATCCCGCTGGATCCGCGGTGCTGCAAACTCTTGTGCGTGGTCAGGGAATTCTTGGTCCTGTACCTTCGGTGGCAGAACTCACACACGTATAAAGTGTCGGACTGCTCGTGCTTGTCTTGGAAGTGTCGTTTCAAGGAATAGTAACAAGAGAATGTCCTGCGGCAGTAGGGACATTCTTGCGGCTCGTTGATACCGCCGGCCGTCGGCGGGGGCATACGGAGGGGCGGAACAGCTGCAAATTCAAAAATATATATTAATATACCAAATACAATATGCCACGATAAAGCTTTTCCCAAAACAGGGCAAATGTTAGTAGCTAGCAACATTGAAAACAGTTCACGAGACAATAATTAAAATTTTGAATGCTCATTCGATATAATAATTATGTAGAATGTATGAGGTTAATAATAATAATTATAATACTAAATAGTATGCACTGTACACATTGACTAACTACACAGTAATCACGAGGTTGTATATATTCAAAATTTTAGGAAATTCTTTCAACCACAATGACACAGAAACACGTGATAACAAAAATGATAGAAGCATGCTTCAAGCAACACAACAACGTCAAAACTGCGAAACCCAATGGGAGAGGGCCTTTGGCTCAAGGGACAGAACTCAACATAATAAACCAGAATATTCCAAACTTAAAATTTTAAAACAAAACAAAAAACGTGAACTGAATCATAAAAAGGACTTTGAACCCTATCGCTTATTGCTATTAGTTATTATTAATAAAAGTGAAGTCATCGTACCCTATGTTGTTCTATAAACAAGTTCTAACCTTTGTGGGCGATGGTAAGAACGGCGGAGTGGAGACGTTGGTTCTCTTTGCTAGACGAGTGCTGCCGCGCGCCGCGCCAACTCCGTCCAAGCAGTCACTAAAAAAACCGCCCGATTGGCTCTGTCTCGCCTGCCCTCGACTTGTGGTAGGTGTATATATGCGTCATCAGCGAGTTCCTCGAACAGTATACTCGTTCGCAAATCGTGCACCGGTATTCCTCTTGCCTCTCCGCGTGCTTATCAGCGATATGCCGTTTCAGAGACGCCTTTGAGCACAAAACCTTCCCGCATAGCGAGCAGGAGAATAATTTTTTACCTGTAAACAGATGGAGAAAAACAAAAAAATATTGGGGTTGATCCCCGACGCAAAACAAAATCTTTAGCCTGACAGGGACTGTTCAGTTTTCAAATCATTCTGTCATGATTTCTTTTTGTAAAAGGAAGACTTTTTGGTAAAGAAATTAAGTGACTTAAACATAAGATTAAAATAAAATTTTAACATAAAAAAGAAAATAAATAAGAAAATGATGGCGAAGCTACAGTGGCCGGTGAAGTGTTAAGTACAAACGACATGCACAAGAGGCAGAAATAATATATTTAGCTCGAAAACAGATATTGCAAGCGTGTACAAATCATACGGAAAATAAAACAGTGCATTGCGGATAATGATACTACATTTTCTACTAAAAGCCACGACAAAGTTTCCATAAAGACGCGACTCACGGGTTTGCCAATAGCAAATAAAACGGGCGATATTTTTTTGTATATTTGTTTTTATTAAAAACGCCATTATTTATCAATATTAGGATTTATGAAGTTCGGTTTAACGATTACAATTACATTTTATGAGTAGTTACGTCAAGTATTTTTAGTTTAAATTAAGAAGGGAAAAGAACTATGTATTTATATATAATAATTATAGTTGCATAACTTATTTCGATAGCTACATATGGAAAGGTGCAGCCCATTATCGTAATTTTGCTATTGAAATGCCGGAGAATATAATTTTGACGCCGTTTATATACGAGTATTCGATTTAAAAATGGAAGACTAAACGTAAAACTCCATACTTTTGGCACAATTCGTAGAAAGAAAACAATAAGCTAAAATATTTATAATGGACTGCATTACACAGATGCCAATTGTCAACAAAAACAAGATTCATTGGATAGTAAGATAATAATTTAAAAGAAAAAAAATAATATAAAATTTCAATACAACAACCAATAAATTAATTTAGATTCCTTATAAAATAAGTAAAAATGCCAACAAGAAGTATAAGAACACATTGGATAAAGTCACGTGCTAACGCGGGTTGATATAAACCTTACACACGTTAGATTAGAAGATAAAACTTAAACAGGTCACAGAACAGTCTTAAACTTGCTAAGATCCTAACTAATGTAGTTTTGACAGGGATGTGTTCTGCTCCTTAGAACACGGTGTAGTCTCGCCCGGTAAAACCCACGAGGTGAACTCACATTAGTCGACAGGGCATTGGCACGTCTCCCGACGCCATTTTGAAACAACAATCAACCAGGAAAAGCTTTATTTAATGAATGCAAAAAACCTCTACTAAATCGGTCCAGTGGTTTTCGAGATAAATGGTAACAGACATACATCTAAACAAACAAACATACAACCTCTAACCCCAAACGCATATATCGCCTTCGTTCCGTTCCGTCGTCGTGGGTAAAAAAAGTGTTTGTTAATTGAATAAAAATGTTTGTTAATTGAATAAAAGTGTTTTTTAATTCAATAAAAGTGTTCGTTAACTGAATCACAGTTTTCTTCAATTAAATAAAATCTTTATAACTGAAATATGCGTTCCGATGGGTAGTAGACGTTATCTGTAGAAAAATATCGCTAACTTGATAGTATTATTGCTTGAAGAGTATTTTGCTAACAATAAAAACTATCGCAGAGCGAAAAACAAACTGGGTATATTCATAACAAGAATCAAAATGGCGCCGTATTTCAAACCGATGCCTTGCCAGCTAACCTGAGGTGCCTTTAAGACCTAAGACTTTTGAGATCCAAAAACTTAGCACCTAACCCCAAAATCAACAGAAGATCTCTGAATCACATGCAATTTCGAGTTAATACAAAACCAAATCATGCTTTTGATGCCTTTTTGGCGAATTTTTCTTTATAAAATTATTACTTTTATTAAATAATTGTACAATTTTTATCTATAAAATACGCCTAATAGTGTACAATCAAACGCGTACTTACTCTAATCAGTCTATAGCGTTTATTAAATTTTGGCAAACATTTTTTTTGCAAGACGAATTTCTAAATAAATTCATAAGTTTCTTCTAGTACATTTTCGACAGAGCTTTATTTAAATTACCTACGACCTGACAGCGTGAATATCTCGTGTCTTTAAATTCAAACTGCGGAATACATTATAATTGTAATTCGAAATATATCCTCAGCTCTAGAACTGTTTTAAGGTCGCAGGTGATAAAACCGACACCCTGTAACGCAAATTATTACCGTACTGCCTTAGCAGCACATCCCTGTAATTAAAAATAAACATGTAGTGCCTACGATCTACGTGAATTCAGATAAACCTTACACCTAGGTACACTAACTTAAATCCCAAACCCAAATTAACAATTAAACTAACGCTAAAACTAGTACATAAAAAACAACAATCCTACATGAAACTTTGCAATAATATTGCAAAAAAGTTTGCAAACTTGCAATTGTTTTGCAAATAAAAACTTAACATGTTCCTCCTCCACGGAATGTTGCATTTAAATTTTAGATTCCACTTTTAAATTTTGCCGTTTCCTTAAGATTTTAGTAACACGAACGTTCCAATTTAGCACCAAAACACTAGTCTTCCAATTTTATAAAAACTATAATAATAAAGCTTATCAAATAACTAAACAAATTGTAATGGCTAAGCGTTTATGTATCTAGCAATAACAACAGAATCTTATAACACATAGCATATTAAGTTTTACTTAGGAAGCCTCTCACATGTTAGAGTATAAAGCATTGCTTTATGTCATTACTAATTTAAATTTAATATAAGTGTTCCGAACACTACTCCTAACATCTTAGAAGTTCGCAAAATATGTCTTTTTGAAAACACAATAGTTATAAAGCAGGCACTAATAATTACTTAAGATGTATATCGTTACAATAAATTGTGTTTACATTTACATTAGTCTTACAGCTATTAAAAGAAATAATATAACAATAATTGTAATAGTTTCGGCGATGACGTATTCTACTGAAAAATAGTGATGCTTTATTGAACTAGATTAATAGTATACAACGAAAGACTTAATAAATATTATAGTTGTTATGGACGCCTCTAGTTCTGAAAAAAAGCAAACTTGTTGTGGCTGTATCGAACTTACAATAATGGGACATTTGACTACGTAGTAATAAAGTAAGTTAAAGCTTCAAGTTACAAAGGTAAGTAACACAGTCATGTCAGAATGATGAACTTATTCGAATTTTAAAAGCTATAAATTCTTGTACTGTAAACAAATGATACAAAGTTAATGTTTACAACATTAATTCATAAATGTATTTTAAAAATACTCAAATGCCCCATTCTGTGCTATGATGATGAAAAGTGTGGATCAGACAGAAAATTCCAGTCTATTGTAAAAAAACGCTTAAGTGTACTTTTGTTTTTATTAAGAATATTGTATTGCATGTTATAAAAACTGAGGCGTCCATAACAACGCATACATAGCTTCATCTTATGGCAAGCAAAAAAGGTTGATCTCGAAATATCCCATTAAAAATTCTGTTCAAATTTAGGAACATTTAACACTGAGAGTTATTTAAGGTTTATATTATTACCTATTTGTGTATTATATAATTATAATAGTGTGTTATGTAATTTAATTACAAATTGTACAACGAAACAGTAACAATAATGTGTAAGTAGACAATGTACATAAGGGATGATGAAATATAAAAACAAAAGAGAAATATTAGGTAAGTATATCAATATAAAGTTTAGCTGCTAAAGGAATTCAACTAAAAAGAAACGAACACAAAGTAGTAGACTCGCATTTTAAAGAGATAGTAACTAAGGTTTAACTTAACTACAATTAGTTCCAAATCGGGTAATTAATGTTTTGAAATTTAATGTGATTTTGTTGGAAGTTTATGAAATGGCGAAGCGGGGTGGACTCTACCGATTGCACAGATAAGTGAAATTTGGCAACCATCTTGTTTACTTCAACATTCTATTGACCGCTTGAAAAAGGTTGCAATTTCAGTAATGAGCTTTCCAGTACCACGATGTGCGTTCCAAGTCCATAATATAATGATAGTTTTATGTATTTTTTTATATAAACTACATCACCTTCGTATATAAACACAACTTGCAGTTTAGGAATTTAGTGTGTGTCAAATATATTATCTAAATGAGTATATAGGTACGTGTGAGATGATTCATAGATGTGTTAGCCTCTTTGCCTCTGTCATGTAGCCTCTTTTTAAACAAAATTTATCCGATTTGGAACATCTTAAATAAATAGCCATATTCATTTTGTTTTAAGATGGCACCGTGCGAATCACTTGATTGCATTGATATAATTGCATGTCACATGTGAAAATCTGGTAAAATAATAAAAATGGTGGAAACAAGAATGGTATAGCAAAAGTTTCAAGTCGACACGGAAATCAAATGTATGGGAAAAGGTCGACTTGCAAACAAGCGTGAAAAAGGTGTGTGATCTGTGTGATGCTTTTCGTGTGTGCGTGTGTGTGAGTGAGTCAGTATAGTGGCATTATCTACGTAGCGATCTCAAAAAGTTGCGTTATGACCGTCTTGTATTTTAGAATGCTTGAACTATTGTTATAATATTTTTAATTTCAGCAAAATTTATGATGGATGTGAGGATCGCTACGAAAATATACGGTTAATCTGTAGGTGCGTGTTTTATTCACCACGAAAAAAGAGATTAGATTTGTCATCAAATATGGCAAGGTTTCATTTTTTTAGGTGCAAGATTTTATTTTTTCTTAATATTTTCATGGTGAATAAATGCCATGGTAAATAGTTGTACTGGTCAGCTGGTTCATATATAATATCCGGTTGTCTGTCTATATGTCGGTGCTTTCTGCGGTTACTTTGATGAGAACTAAACGATTCCATAATCCGTCCTATATTGGTGCTATGATCATTTCAGTCTTATAATCAATGAACAAAAACACCTAAACATAAGTAAATTTCAAGCCTCATACGCCAATAGTGTATATTTTTTATATATTTTTCGGTAATCTCGTAAAATATCTAAGAGTGAGATCATGCAGATAAAAATACAGAAATAAATAAATTGCAAAACGCCAAAATGAACACAATATTGAAAACAATATGCCTCTTTTGTTACTTACACGAACACGGTTCATTCTTTTTTATAAATTTAAGCCTAATATATAAATTTACAGCACCAAGATTTTTATCTTTTCTCAAAATATTAATTTTTCTCTTCGCCTTATTGTCACTCATTAACGTAGTGTAAAAATTCAGGAATTTCTCATTTGCCGCAGTATTGCACTCTTAGGGCATCTCCGATCGTATATTTAAGGATTACATAAAATGATTTCGATCCACATTGCCCTCCCTTTTAACAATTGGAATGTCGTTAGCCGTTTCATATCTCAAACAAACGGTTGTCATGTTTAAGTTATATTTTCTTACTCGATCCCCTACTTTACTCCTACAAGTTCAAAGATTACATATAAAAAAAATGTACATCGAAAATATTGAAAAAATAAATCCTTAATAATTATAACGAATCCCTAAGGAAGATAAAATTAATTATAAATTTAAAGAAATAAAAACTTTACCTTCGCAACCGATTTAGACGTTGAACTGGTCTTTGAACTTGTAGAAGTCGAGAGGCGGGGGGAGCTTGTCGGGGGTTGTGGTCAGGTTTTGGGGCTGCGCGGGCGCAGGCGGGGCGGGCGGGGGCGCGCCGCGCTGCCGGCGGTGGTAGATACTCTTGTGGTTGTTCAGCGAGTTGAGAGTGCGGAAGACCTTGTGGCAGAGGCTGCAGCGCGCCGAGTGCAGTGGCTGCAGATGCTGCTGCTCCGTGTGCCGCTTCAGCGTCAGTCGCGTCGACAGCAGCTTGCCGCACACCTCGCAGCGGTGGCCCGCGCCGAGGGGCCCCACTGCGCCACACATAACGACCAACATTAGCGCATTAGTCAACACATCGGACCCATCGCATCCAACACCAGCATCCAACAGGTCCCGTTCCGAAGGAACCAATTGGCACAGAATATACCACTGTATTCAAGCGGTCACCGATTCAACTCTGTAGAGGCAATTTAACGTGTGAAAAATTTAACGGATTTGACTAATGCGCTTTTTAATGAAACGTTGGTGGTTATGTGTGTCATAGATGTCCCAATTGGTTCCAGAAAGGCAAGTCTGTGTAAGGCTAGCCGTTCGCACCTTTTTCTTAGAAACCGTGAGAACGTACCAACGGACTACCCTTACACGGAAGCGTTAATACATCATTTAGTTACGAATAAATTATAGATACATAGATATAGTTTGCGGTGCGCATGCAGAGTACATGTAAATCTATGCTATGTACATGTTAGGAACATTGACGCAATACACATTTTAAAGTTTTAAACTTAACGAAGGTCTACGGGCAAGACTATGGCGTTTTAGGTGGTTAGGATGGCAGCTTAGTTTCTTCGAATGGCAACGTGTTTTCGTATGGCATAGCGCGCCCGCGGGGTGGGTAGGCGGCCGGGCGGGGGGGGCGGGGCGGCCGTCAGTTGACCGGGAAGAAGGGGCCCTGGCCGGCCGGCGCGGGCGGCGCTTGCTGCTTGCGATGGTAGATCGACTTGTGGTTCCTCAGACTGTTCAGACTGGAGTAAACCCGCCGGCAAATGTTACACACTGGCTCCCTCGAGGGTCTCATGTGAACGTTCTGAATATGCCGTTTGAGCCGCGTCAACGAAGACAGGCTCTTGTTACAGGGCTCGCATCTGTAATCTTCCTGGGGGGTGCGGGCGCCACCTGAGTCACAACACAAGCAGTTAGCCCCGTCGAAGCTTCCGAACGCACTTTTAATGCACTCTCTTTTATCGTTGCCTCTCTTATTTTTTAAGCACCGCCACCCCCCTTTAGGTTGATGATAGCCTTCCGTCGCGTCGCAAATAATGTGAAGCGGTTTATTAGTACGCATACTCGAGCTAGCGACCTAGATCTCGGAGGTAGCGAGCCAAGCTTAGAGCGATGATGTGTGATGGAGGCGCACGCGCACCTAGCACGGACGAGCCGCGCTCAGACAACTCCGTACGCAGTTTCAAATATCTCGAACAAAGCATTATATTCTTCAATGAAATAATTGAATGTTTTCGACATCACGTTACCATTACTAAAATTCCATTGTCCAATCTTGAATCCCCAGTTATTATTTTACACGTAAGTTCCCAAGACAATGTGATTAAGGGTAATTCGAGTATGTTTTTAGAAACACGGATGATTCATGGGATCCGACGTCTTTTCGCATAAGTAAATAATTTATCCGGAAATCAGACTAACTAGGTGGTCGATCGATTTTTTTAAACCAATTAGGATTGTTGTTTGTTTTGTTTAAATTTTGCATACAAATATTTTTTTGTTTTACAGCCAATTATAAAGAAGTGCATTTATGATATTGCTATCATATAAAATAAACTTGGAATGGTTCAAAGGAAATGATAACTCAAAATGGATGATTAACGAAATAAAAATGCAAATTTAAATGAATATAACGAAAGGCCTAATTCGGAGACGAAGGAGTGAGGGTTGCCTAACACACATTTTCAAGTCACATCTATAAAACAAGCTAGCAATCTTTTTGTATAGTATACATTAATCTATAGTACAATACGATAAACATGCACGCCACGTTGCGTTTTGGTTCAATGATGAAACAATTCCCATTCTCAAAATTCAGAATTGCCAAATGGCTGACAATAATAAAATGTACATACATTAATGCCTACGCGTCTCCATCGAACCAAAACACAAAAAGCTAACATTAATAGTTAATACAGAACACAGAGCACAAAATGAAGATATATTATATATTAGGTTAGGAGGAGATATATCATAATTAAAATACATATAATAAATAGGATGTCACGTAATAATTGCCTCATACATTTGGTAAAAATATAAAACCTAATAATGATATATAAACCTAATAATGACAGAGCAGAGAGGAAGCGGTGATGGTGGCATACGACAGACAGTGCATTAAAAATATCGTTTTGTTTCAATATATGTAGGTAATGCATAAAATAAATTTGTTGCTATTCAAGCCAGGACTCACCTTGAGAAGTACTGGCCATGCCGTCCGGAGCCAGCGGGCTTGGCAGACCTGGAAATATTACAAACACACATGCATTCGACGATGTCAAACAGTCTGTCTATTTAACGAAAATTTTGAATAAAAGTTAAATCACCTCTTTCTTTCAAATAAGACTTCCAGCTGTCAGCTGAAGCTCTGCTCACCCCGGGGGGGAAATGATCTTAAAAATATACAAAGTCAAGTAAGACTTAAGGAAATACTGAATTATAAAATAGTTTAAAATAACTTGTGTTTTTAAAGAATACGTACATAATTGAGGATAATTAAATTAACATTAAAGGAATTTGGAAACTAGGGATCGTGGGGCGATTACGATTATGAATAGTTTGATCAATTAACTGTCGATCACATGAGAGATGAGTACAAAATTTAAGTTTATATCGATGAAATGATCAACATATTTGTAACTACCCCACTTTGACTACTTTAAATAAATAATGCACAAGGTACTCACGGTACTCACCGGCCAATGATGGGTGGTCGGTGAGGGCCGCCATGCTGAAGTTGTAGGTGTTAGACGGGGCGAACAGTTTGGTATCCGCCGGCTGTATGAAGGGCGAGGGCGGCAATTGCGGGTGGGGCGGCGGAGTGCGGTCATCGGCATCCGCTGAGCTTCCGCGGGACGGCGGCCCTCCCTGCGAGCGGGACGAGTAGGCATTTAAGTTAGTTTGTTTACTTCATAGTCTTTGAGATTTTTCATGAGATTTTCAGGTTGAGCTTATTTATTTTATGTTTTTAAGAGCTATGTTACGCATAAGCGAAATAAGTAGGTGTTTCGTTCTTTTAATTTTCTTACTTTGTTGTAATGTACTGTGCTTTGTTTAGGAACGTCTTTATTCTGTACGTCATTTCGGCATGTTGTTTTTTCTCTTTTGATATTTATATTAATTTTGTTTTGTTACAGGTAAGTATTAAGTATTTAAAAGTATTGTGTGAGAAATAACATGAATTTTTTGAGCTTTCTTGAAGATGATTTTTTTTCAACAGGTAAGAGCATGTTTTTTAATTCAATAGTTTTTTATATTTCACTGTTTTTTATTTTTATTTTACTCTAAAAACTCTGTAATAAGAAACAGATAAACAGGACTCGAAGCCGTAATCAAAAGTATCTAAGGAAAATTAAAGTAATTCGATATTCATTTCTCGTTCGCATCGAATAAACAAAATTAAAAATGTTATTAACTTATAAACGAAGTTAGCTCATCAACTATCTAAGACGGCATTCCAATCTAACTTCGAGATAGCGAAAGTTTTTTCTCGCGGCCTAGCTTTTTCGCGAATTTTCTCGCCTAAAGCGCCGGTTACACTGCGAAAAAAAAAACCAAAACAGTTTAATCTGCCTGCCGAATACTGAATCATCTTACTTTCCGATCATTCAGGTAATTATGCTTGCAATTCCCTAACCAATTTGGGGACAGTCTCAGTACACTAGTACTCGAACCCGGAACCTTATTAAAAGCTGATCTCTCTACCGCTATTCAATGGAGGCCTTTTTCTTCCTTGTATTAATTGAAAGTATCAATTTTGTGAAATAATTTATAATGTTTATATCTTTTTAGAGTTGTCGATATTTTATTTTTGAATTTAGTGTAATCAGAGCTTGTTGATGCTATGTTGAGATTTCTTGTTTAGGAATTTCTGGGCAATGTGGTTGTACTAGTATTATTTGGAATTTTATAAGTAAACAGAAGCCTATTTTTTTACTACTAAAAATTTTCACCCAGATTTTATTTTAGTAAGAAAAAATAGGAAATATTCATATGTACTTTTTTATACTCGGCTATTATAGTACATCATTATTATGTAATGAATGCTAATAAGTTTTAACAAACTGCCAGTGTCAAGTTTGAACATAATTCCAAATTCAAATATCGGTCGAGCTAAACCGCGACCGCTATCACTCGCGCTCTTGTCACGCGAAGACAATCGTTTGCTATTCGACTCCGATGGGTTCCGGGTAGGGATTCTAGCTCGCTAGACGGCGGTCTAATACCCGGTAATATATCACAACTACCGTGGAATTCTTAAGTACCTTTAAGTACATGCCGTACTTAGAATTTAGAACTTAAACGGTGTCTCCTTGCTCGAAACTGTGTCATCTAAAAGGCAGATAAGGCTTTAATTCATCATAAAAGTTTTATTCTGTGGTCCAGTGGCTAGGGCTGCTGCCCCCCGTCCGGGAGACGCGCGTTCGATACCCACCATGTGTTTTCGAATTTCGAATTCATTATGTACGTTTATTTGACGCTCTTACGGTGAAGGAAAACATCGTGATGAAACCTGCACACTCCTGCGAAGAAATTCAAAGGTCGTGTGTGAAGTCGACGAACACACACTAAGTCTGTTTTGGCCATGTCATGTAAAAAAAAACATTTTAGAGCTAGTTTCGCTAGCCGAATGGCTGACGTGGGGGTGGTAGATTCTTTTTTAAATTTTTCGAAAGGGACAAGATCGAGAACGGTGGAAGCATAGAGTTTAAGGCCTTTGCCCAGCAGTGGAAAAAGTAAAAAAAAAATTGTTGGCTGAGTACTCACTGAAAAACTTTTACTTCATTAGACTACACGTCGCATATTCGTGATCCCTTATCTACATATATGTACGGAAAGAGACGGGAGGTATTATTATGATCTTCAAATGTCAGCGCTAAGTAAACAAAAAATAATAAGATAGATTTTGAGAACTAATGTTTTGATTGAACTGCGACCTACCAAAATAATATCTATACCTATAATGTTATCGCGTGTAGGTTATTTTTTATAAAAAAAAAATTACAATGTTCGATTGATAGCATCTGAATGTGTTAGCGACAGAATTATTAATTTATCGTTGATTTGTGCGAATGAATTAATTTTTTAAAACTTATTACGTATTTTTGTTTTTTACCCGACGAAAGAAATAAAACAGAAACGGAGGAGCTCTCAAGTCGACACGTACATATTTTTAAGTGTCTTTTATGTTTGACTACTTTTTGCAGTGTAGTCCAGTTTTGATAATTAAGTAATTTTTTTTTGTACAAGTTTAGCAATCAGTACCTAAAAGTTTGATAATTTGATGTCAATTCTTTTCGCAATATTTTCCCTGTAATTTTTGAAATAAGTAAAATTAAACTTGATTTTCTTATTTTTCGTTCTATGATACGGTTTGCGCAGACTTTTCCACCTTTTTGTTACTGTACAGATTTGGCTCAACATATTTATATAACAAAAACTAAAAAAACAAAATGGTTGACTTTTACCAACTCACAATTGGCCTGTGCGAATGAGGCGGTGTGTCGTCCGTGCTTCTGTCGATATCCGCGTTGGATCCGCAGATCATGTCGATGGGCTCGTTCTTCACCTCATCCATTAACCTTGGCGATGGCGATGAGCTGCTGTTCGAGATCCCGTTCCCATTGTTCCCCGGCTCATTGTGACGGTTATTCATCATCTGATGGTGCTTAGTCGAGAAGTCTGCCGCGTGGATCTGTGGCTGCTCAGTGTTGTTGTTGTCGTGACGCACGCGCTTGATGACGTCGGGGGAGTTGTCGGCCGAACGACTCATGCGTCGCTGCCCCGGGATCGGGATCCGACGCATGATCGGCTGGAGGCTCGTCGGCGGCTGGTGGGACATGAGAGCTTCTTCCAGCTTCTCGGTGTAGCTGGGTGTTAGAGGAGTGTGTGCTGGGTGCGGGGGCGTGTGCGGGGTGTGAGGGGTGTGCGGGGAAGACGCAGCGGCGGCGGCTGCGCGGGCGATGCTTTGCACCAATGGCTGTGGACAGAAATTCGTGTTATTTACCGTAGAATGTTTGACGTGACCTTCACGTAATAATAAAATAGTTACAGCTGTGTAAACGTGAATTTGTGAATATGTTGCTGCATTTTTTGGTTATTAATTAAGGAAACATAATTTCGCATGAGCGACTGTATTGAGTTTGCGTGGTTCAGTAATGTGTGATATATAGCAAGGGCTCCCGTTCTACTACGTTACTAATGTGTTTTCAAATTTCGAATTTATGTACGTTTATTCGACACATTTTCGATAAAATAAAACATCGTTGGAAAATCTGCATCACCCAGCGAAAAAAATTCAAAGGTTGTGTGTGAAGTCAACCAACCCACACTGGGCCGGCGTGGTCTGAGCGTGCCTGATCGCTTTAATTCAGGGTAGGCTCCAGCCCCTCAGGGGTGACGTAACTATGATGAAGATGATGATGAAAGAGTAAAAATATGTCTGTTCATATTCATATCCCACTTACCCCCTGAGCATCGTCATTTTGAGTGAGTCCTGACACGCGCAGGACTTCAGCGGTCTTCAGGAAAGAGGACAGGCTCCGCTGGTGCACATTCACCTCGCCATGGTAGATGAACTCCACCAGGGCGTGGAGATCAGTAAACGCCACGTCTTGGAGGACTATCACTGGGTGTTTGCATGGCGTCGACTGGGAACAACGGTTTGAGGGTTAGATTTGGTTTTTCCGATAGTGCTATCGATAGTTTGACCGATTATACTTATATAGGTATTGTTTGGGACTCTTGATAGTTTTTTAAATATCGATAGTAATTATTAAGATGATAGTATAAGTAGTTTGCTATCCATGAGCAACTTGTACACTGTCGATAGTATTGCTGTTTCAAGCTGTCAACATAATTAGCTAATCCTCTCCAGCACACTGCCAAACTATCGATAGTTTTAATTAAAAGACGCTACTCGTCAATAATTATAATTATTAGGTTATCGGGCTTCGTCGCAAAATGTCCCTTTCTCATAATGTCTCTTTCGCAAAACGTCCCTTTTGCAAATCAGTCCCTTTTATGAAATCTCATCTACTTATGTTTTCTTATCCAGGGTGTTAACCTATCTTTTTATCTAATTTCAACTAAATCGGTAGAGTAGTTTTTGAGTTAATACGTTACAAACAAACAAAAAATCAAATCTCTCTTTATTATTAGTGTACATAAACCCAATGATTATTTTAAATTTATAATAAGTTAACTGAATTATTAATAAAAAAATATCAATTGAACTAACTAAATATTGCCCCCCAGTAGGTCTACCGGCTAAGCGAACTTGCTTCGTTTGACTCGGCTTGGCTTCAAGCAAGTTGAACGGTATTCCGATTCCAAGTGTAGCTACCGGCTAACTTTTGTAGCTGTAAACGTCTTGGGAACAAAGAGTAAAAATATTTTTTTCTTGCATGAATGAACGAAATGTTTGCTCTTTTT
This sequence comes from Carpatolechia fugitivella, assembly GCA_951230895.1. Taxonomy (NCBI): domain Eukaryota; kingdom Metazoa; phylum Arthropoda; class Insecta; order Lepidoptera; family Gelechiidae; genus Carpatolechia; species Carpatolechia fugitivella. The sequence continues at coordinate 17,234,636 of OX579652.1, read as the reverse complement.
TTTACTACTCCCTCTTACACCCTCACACACTCGCAATGACATATACACACACACACCCCTTGAACTTTCATATCTTTAGCTTCTGTACTTTTCACTTATTTAGGAACATAAGTAGATGAGATTTCATAAAAGGGACTGATTTGCGAATGGGACCTTTTGCGAAAGAGACATTATGAGAAAGGGACATTTCGCGACGAAAGGGATAATCATCAATATAAAAAAAAACTCTTATCAGCCAAATCGTGTTTTTAGGGATCTGTATCATACCTAGTCAATTAACATAGAGGCGTGCAATGGGAGTGGCCTGTGCCCATCAAAATCGGTTTACCATTGCGGGGAAATCAATAAGATTATCTTTTCCAAGTATTATTTCGAACTAAGCCTGCGAAAAATAAAATATTTTTGTATAATTTAGCATAGCGGCGGCAATTGCGAATGTTATCAGCTTTGCTGTCACCCTAGACTAGACTCATAGAAGAAAGTAAGGACGAGATTGAAGAACATGTTTATCTATAAGCCGCTTATTTATTCGCCTTGAATATACAAGGTTGTTCCGGTAATACAATACAGTTCAATACTACGTTTATGCACATTAAAAAAGGACCCTATGCAGTTTTTTTATACCTGTGTCTTGTGTGTGCCTAGTAGGTAATACCTACTGTAGTCGGGTGTTTGTAAAACTTTATATAAATAGGAAAAAGTAACTGTTTTGCATTCTAATGGTTTATTGTATGTACATAACAAGTTAGCGAAGTAACCTATCCAAGGTTTTTTTATTTTATGTTGTGAAAAAAAATGTCACCGAAAAAATTTAATTCAAAATATTTTGAAGTATATAATTATGAAATGAGCGCCGTTTTATATCACTACTGATTTATGTTCAACTTGTTTCAGTTTGATAACAATGCGGCGCGGGTGTTGCCGAGCAAACCAGTCTAGAGTTTCGCAGTGTGTCATGTCGTCAGGTTGGCCGAGTGGTCTAAGGCGCCAGATTTAAGCTCTGGTTCCCGAGAGGGAGCGTGGGTTCGAACCCCACACCTGACATACTTGTTTTTCTTTTTATTATTTTTTTCTCTTTCTTTTTATAATATTTTTCTCTGATATTTTATCTTTTGTTTTTTATTCTGTTCTAAGGACTGAAAATATAATGAAAATCGAAATTATTGAATTATTGAAGGCCCAACAGTAGTGGGATTAGTGGCACTGTTTAAAAGAAAAAAAAAAGTAAAAAAAAATGCTTTTGTTGTTTTTTCAAGTTAATGTTTTGTTAAAACCTAGTCTTTTTAGTCTTTATTACTAGATACGTTTGTTGCTTTAGTACATTGAAGAGTTTATTCAGATGTCCGCAAGGTGGCGTTGTGTTTCGTAATAACTTAAAAACTGATTGTAATGCATTTTATGAAATCCTTCTAACTACCTTGCAATATCGATGTTTACAATAAACCGTTGGAAAATATCGAGGATCAAAGTGAAAAGGTTATCTCAAGAGTTCCTAAGAAAGTAAAATATCCTTGAGACAGAGTTGTTATTGTCGTTACTCATAACATTACGTATTTTTGTTGCAATCAAGTGGTCATATCTGCATTTTTGTAAATATGCTAGTTTGATCATAATGGATTTTGCCTTTATACGAGTATTTGGTTACACATACGTATGTAAGTAAACTTATTTTTTTTTTACTAGAGTTTAGGCTACTAATGTCTTGATTGATTTTAGTTATTTTTATTGAATAACACTAGTAAAAAAAACCTACTTTGAAAGTTTGCTGAGTGTGGTCGAGTATACATACATACCAATACAGGTTAAGTAAGTTAAGATCTTCTTCGCCCTAGCGTGTTCCCAGCCTAGTGCTGGGGTCCGCTTTCCTACTCAATCTTCTCCACTTTGCCCGGTCTTCGGCATCCTTAGGTGTGAGATTGTTCTCTTCCATATCGGCTTTCACGACGTCCAGCCAGCGCTGTTTAGGCCTACCACGTGATCTATGGCCCTGGACAGTGAGGTCGAGGCATCTTTTTCCTACGTAGTTTGACGGTCTGCGACCTATATGACCATGCCATCGGAGGCGACTTTCTTAAGATAAAAAAAAAACGTACTTTAAGTAGCTCCCTGAAGTAAGGACTGCACGCAGACAACACGACTCTGTGTGCTTTGAGACTCTTGCCGTCGCAGGCGAGCGTGACGTCGACAAAGTCCTCGTCATCTCGAAGGTTCTCGAAGGCCGATGTGATGCTGCTCTGGTAGTTGTTCCACCGGAGGCAGAAGTGCTGTGTGTCAACCATCTTGTCTAGTGTGGCATGTGTGGGGATCTGTGGGAGAGAGATAGGTTAGTTTGTGCTTACGTGCCGCGAATTAGTTTTTTTTTTTTAAATAAAATAAATAATTGCGTAAGGGGCGTGAAATTGAATCAGCCAATTAAACTATTAGTATCAGTAAAACAAAGTTTTAGGGGCACCATTTTTTGTTTGGTTTTTAGGGTTCCGTACTGTAGAAAGTTATGTAGTACAGGAAAAAAAACGTATATATTTACGCATATATTATAGACAGTTACAACGTGGTTATAACTATAAAACTAGAGATTAAAAAATGGGTCAAAAGTGATAAAGTTGTCTTGCAGCGTAATTATAATTATAATAATTCGCAAGAATTATTGTGAAATCGGCCCATTTTTTAGTTATTAATCATTGTAATAAATATGTCCTATGTGTTAGTGTAATAATTTATTGCAAGCACAGCCATATATAAAAAGTGAGGAAAGTTTATTTTTTTACACAGAATTGCGTGTAAGCTCAAAACTGCGAAGTGGGTTGATAAGGTCGCTAAAATAAGTAGAACTAGATTATTACAGCGTTGTATTCGCCTGCACTTTATTATTTGTTTGATTCCTGCTAATGAATTAAGTGAAATTATTTTAGTAATTCCTCTCGCCTATTGAGTGACTTATTAAAATGAAGGAGTGTTATAAACCTACTCGTATCACCGCCACAACCTAACCGCCCACCCTTCATTTCAGGGAATACTCGTGATTCTTTATAATTCTATTAGTTACAGCTGATGTTAGTTAAAAAGTAGTTAATTTGACATTTATTTATGTGTGTTTAATTTATCGTAAAATTATCAATAATTCAATTGCAATGTATAACAATAAGCGTAGTTTAAAATTAACCCGAAATACAAGGGTGGACGGTTAGATGTGCCGGTGAGTATATAAATATATTAAAATTACTGTGCAAAAACTCTATCAAATGAAGTAACAAAATAAGATTTGGTCCAAAGGTCTTAGTAACCAGACTAATAAACTTAAAAAAAGCTGGTACGATCATTCGTAAAGTACACTTCACTTCACTTTCATGACCATGTACTATGGAGCTTATTTTAATATAAAGTAACGTAGTCAATCAATCTTGCGATCGCCAGCTGAATAATAATCCTTATTGTGGTGTAGACGATGGGCAGTTGTTTTTTAGCTTGTGGTTTGTGCTGTGTCATCTTGCTGTCCACTCTTCTTTATAAGCGCATTTTTTTATCATTCTACTAATTATATTTTAATTAAGATATATAGTGTATATATATATATATGGTGTGTATTATTTTTAAGCGTTCCATGTTATATATCTTTCTTTGGATGTTGTATTCAGTTTTGTAGACCTAATAAAAAAATAAAAATAATAATACCCTTGCGAATATTATGACCGTTCACCGGTTACACTCGCGTTGCGTTAGATTTTTCCCGTGGTTATAATTTTTGTCCCACGGTAAAAAACACGTATGTCATATTGCCTAAATAATTCGTCAGACCTTGGTTGACTGCGCTAGTCCAGGGTAATAAAAAATAAACAAATATTTTATTCGAATTAAGATTTTTACAAATAATTTTTCGACGTCAAAGCTATCATGGATGGCACGTTCACTACCAGTGTACGCTTGCTGTGGAGAAGAACGGCCAGAAGAAACTCCACAGGTACTCATATGGGCGACTTCAGAATCTTTGAGATTGTGAACATAACGCAAGAGGTGCGACGACTGGAGTTTCTTCGGTGAGCTCTTGCCCACAGATTTCGCCATTGTGAACACACCTAAAAAACTGTTTTCTCTTTAATGTAAGGTCGTCAAAATGACATTTAACGTGGTGGGGTTTGAAATTTTTGGTAGGTAGTGACTAGTGGCCACGCTGTGCCTCTAATTAATTACAGAAAACAAATAGAAAGAAATACCTAGACCTCACTTGCTAGGCTTCGTGTTATTTGATAAACTTTAAAAGTTCATCTTACTAAGGTTTCACTCTACAACATTTTGTATGAAAAACTAAAGTTTGGGCTAACAAAGCAGTACTGTAATTCACAAACATCTTTGCTAAGTTTTTTGATATTTCTTCTGGCATTGGAGAGTTTTATTTCCTTTACTCTTTAAAAAAGTTTTGTATGTAAGCAATATAAGTGAATAGGGTATTGTATGAAATTTCGACTTTCGGAGATCCTTATGATGTTTTTTCTTTTGAACTTTTAATTAGATTTTTCTTAGAATCAAATGGACATTGTTTTGAATTTTGATTTAGTGAGATTGAAAGACTCGTTATCTTCCCATGTTTCGGATCTTTGTTTTGCTGCTCCTCTCGTAATTCTTGATCAAAATCTAGAAAAGTTTATATTCGACTTACTTGTACTAAATCCGTACAATAACCTAAGGCTAAATTGCCCTAATTTAGGGTAAGTTTGAGTGTTTCGAGCTGTTAAAGAGAAAGAGACTTAAAAATTACTAACTAAGCCTGAGTCTCTGTCCGAGCATCGGTGGTCTAATGGGCGTCGGTGGTTTAGTGGTCAGGGCCGCTGCCTCCTAGACGCGGAGACGCGGGTTCGATCCCCACCACGTACCAATGTGTTTTCAAATTTCGAATTCATATTTTATGTACGTTTATTCGACGCTCTTACGGTGAAGGAAAACATCGTGATGAAACCTGCACACTCCTGCGAAGAAATTCAAAGGTTGTGTGTGAAGTCGACCAACCCGCACTAGGCCAGCGTGGTCGTCGACTAAGGCCTAATCGCCCTAATTCAGGGTAGGCTCGAGCCCCTCGGGGGAGACTTATATGAGCTGTTGATAAACTAAGTCCGAATTGCTTAGATTCGCGATATGTAGGGTCAGATTCTATTTTCCTATTTGTTTAGTAAAACTGATATTTTATGTCTGTTTATAAAGCGTGCCTCGTGCATTTTTATGAAACTCATTGCTTCCTTCACTGTCTCCCATAGCTCATCTAGTACATAACTTGCATTCAACCAACTAACACTTCCGTTTCGCCAATGCATTATGTCTCTAATCCCCTTATCTTACAGACCACTTATCTGCTCTTTTGCAGCAAATCCAAGTCGGTATGTGGGCTAAGTTTTCAAACAAAGTAGACAATACGGCCCGCTGACCAGATTTCATACTAGTGGGACAATGATGGGTGTCTGGTTGCGAAGTATGCCGGTAGTCAAGACATAGCGCGGAGATTTAGATGAATTCTTCTTTTTTATCGTATTTTTCTTTCATTGTGCCAGTCGTTAATTCATCATCAACAGCTCATATACGTCCCCACCGAGGGGCTCGAGCTAACCCTGAATTGGGGCGATTACGCTTTAGTCGACCACGCTGGCCCAGTGCGGGTTGGTCGACTTTGATTCGAGTGTGCAGGTTTCATCACGATGTTTTCCTTCACCGTAAAAGCGTCGAATAAACGTACATTATGCTTTCGAAATTCGAAAACACATTAGTACGTGGTGGGGATCGAGCCCGCGTCTCCTGGACGGGAGGCAGCGGCCCTAGCCACTAGACCACAGACGCTCACATTAATTATAAATTTAAAATTACTGACTCAAAATTAGTTGCGTAGGTATTCGTTTGCTGCGACACTTAACGACTTTTTGAAAGAAACATAGGTCGTGTCGAAATAAATTTTAGATATTGCGCGTTTCAATAGGGGATCGGACTGTTCACCATATTTTATGAATTATTTTAAAAATATAGATTAAAAGCAGCCGAATCGCGGAGAAAAAAACAGAATCGGTTGAAAAACGAATTTACAGTGGTTTTTTAAAGTTTCAATATGTGTGTCTCTTTCAAAAACGATTTTTTGTATGGAGATTATTATGGCGTTACTAACAAATGACGTCACAAGTGGGTATGTGCCTAATCTTGAATTTCAAACCTTTATAACTCGGTCAATTTTAAAGATAGAGCCAAAATTCTTTTAGTGTTCGATAGCAGAAACTAAGAAGTTTGGATTTATAAAATAAAAAAAGAAGAAATCCGATCTCCTATTCCCTCATCATTAACATCAGCTCATATACTTCCACGCCGATGGGTTAGAACGTACCCGGAATTAGGCTGTACAGACCACGTTTTTAAGTTGTTGAGCTTCATATGCCTCTCAATACTTAATATTATATATTTTACTATGCCATATATTTCTCAGTTCAAATAATAGTGTACAGATAGGCGGTCTTATTGCTAAGGTAGCAAATTCTTCCAGGCAATCGTTATGTTTTCCTGATAATAGAAAACTACTTGATTTTGTACAGAGGCGACTGTAGCGCGTATTCTTTCCAAATATCACGAAGAAAAGCACTGCTTTTTTTAATGATACGGTCTTAGGCTAGCGGATACTCTATCTATGTATGTACCTCATGTTTGGTTATGTATTAAATCAGCCGTTTACTGTGACATGCTTATAATAACTGGTGTGAATAAATAAAGCTAAAACATACCGCGGGCTTTCTTAAAGACTATTCAATATAATGCGTGAATAGAGTCACCCTCCTGCGCCGCGTGGTGTACATCTAAAGCTGCGCGCGATTCGATCTCAACAACTTAGGCGCGAATTACACAGAAAAGGCATAAGGTGAAGGCGCGGCGCAGGCGCAGAGCAGGCGTGGAACAGATAAGGCACGGACACGATTTGAATTTCATCAAAAAGGTGAAGAGACGGCAAAACAAGTCATTAAATCCATAATTAATTTTATGAATCAGTGGTATGTAAATAGCATATTTCCAAGTTATGTCCATTATATCTTTATCAACATCAACGGCCCGTTACAGTCCACTGCTGGACTATGAGCCTCCTCCACTTAAGTGTTTGGTTTTGCCATAATCTCCACGCTTGGCAGGCGGGTTGGAGATCGCAGATTAAAAGGTTACTGTATCAGAGAGCGCTGCTGCCCGTTCCCTGTTCAATGTGTAGTACTTAAGTTGCCTCCTACGATACCCACGGGAAAAGTAGGGGTTGGTGACAAATGTATTCTACTCTGCCGTCACCATACGGCTAATATCTAATAGCTTATATCTTTATTAAAACTGTTTTATATTTGTTACAATACTATTTCTCTCAACTTAAACCACAAGCGCTCGCGTCCCTCAATGCTGACCCAAGTCGAACGTTTTGTCCCTTTTAGTCTAAATCATTTATCATGGGCTTTAGTCAAAAGCCTTTTTGTGCATTTCACACCTTGAGCCTCTTTGGCGACGTTCTCAATACATATAATGTACGTGTTACTCGTGTGTATAATGTTTCATATGATATGATCGAGATTTAAATTTTAACTGGATATGCTTTTCTTGAGAGCGTCGTCGGTGGTCTAGCTAGTGGCTAGGGCCGCTGCCTCCTGTTCGGGTGACGCGGGTTCGATACGACACGTACTAATGTGTTTTCGAATTTCGAATTCATATGTACGTTTATTCTACGCTCTTGCGGTGAAGGAAAACATCGTGATGAAACCTGCGCACTCTTGCGAAGAAATTCAAAGGTTGTGTGTGAAGTCGACCAACACGCACTGGACCAGCGTGCTCGACTAAGGCCTAATCGCCCTAATTCAGGGTAGACTGGAGCCCCTCGGTGGGGACGTATATGAGCTGTTGATGATGCTTTTCTGTGCTAAAAATACTAAAAACGCTTCTATTTATACAACCTCTAGACAACTTTGGCTGATACATGGGTCAAATTTTCCCCTCCTTAGCAACTGGACAGATTCGCAACTGGACAGATTAGTAACTGGACAGGACGTACAGTCCATGACATAATTTTATTAATGTATACATAATACGAGTATATTCAAGTTTTAAGTTTAATATGTCTTTTTACTTAAAATATTATTCTGGTTGCTTTATTGAAAAAGCAAAAATCAAAAAAATACAAAGCTCTTACCGTCGATATGATAACAAGTTATTATTTAATTTAGACACTTCTAGTTGTAGCCTACTGGTACGTTGTCATATAATTTATCATGCTTGTGTTATCTTTGCCGAGATAAAATTGTCGTTATATATGCCGTTGGACACTAGTTGCATGTTATCTTATAAAAAGATGCGTATTTATAAAATACTAAAATGATTGCGTAGGTCAGAAGTTATTTAAACCGAAGTTTTTTCGCTAGGAGTCTGTTCTCTAAGAAGCAATGAATCAACAACAACATCAACGACAACATCAACGGCCCGTTACAGTCCACTGCTGGACTATGAGCCTCCTCCACTAAGGTGGAGGGTTTTGCCATAATCTCCACGCTTGGCAGGCGGGTCGGAGATCGCAGATTAAAAGGTTACTGTATCAGAGAGCGCTGCTGCCCGTTCCCTGTTCAATGCGTAGTCCCTAAGTCGCCTCTTACGACTCCCACGGGAAGAGTAGGGGTTGGTGACAAATGTATTCTACTCAAGCTCTACAAGTAAAATTAGACACTTAGGCCTGTCGTCCACAAGCTGCTGCACTACACGAAGAGTGTTGTAGGAGATTGGTATGTGGCAATATCCAGGGCACAGTCCGAAGAAAAGGTATTTAGAGTTAATAATACAATAATAATTTCTTCTTTATTAGTCCATAATAAATAATAAATCCTAACATGGATAAGCTTTAGGAGTTTACTCTCGGAGATCAGGACATGAAGTGTTAAGAAAGAAATAGCAGAAAAAAACAAAAACGAAACGTAAGAAATCTAAATTTGAAAATGAGTTTAAAATGAAAGATAAAACTGCCAGCAAGAAAGGTTGCCAGTCATAAAACAGGAAAGAGGACGAATGCCTCGTTACAGGCCTATGTGGATGATGCACAAAATTTTCATCTTCAATTACTTTATAGTTTTTTCATTTCCGGCAGATAATTTTGTTTTTTTGTGTTTCACGTGATTACAAATATATCGATCTAAATCAACAGGTACCTACATATTATTATTATGTTTTGGCCCTAAATCGGATCAAATTTGGTATCAATTTTATCTAGAATTTGAAGATAATGCAAAATAGGAATGCATTTATCTGTGTTTTATCACTTTTCACTTTATTTTCAATACAGGGTAAGTTTTCCCGGTAAATAATTTAGAATTGTAATCAAATCGTATTTTTTTCCAGAATAAAAAATTAAATAAAAAATGGACAATAGACCATGGGCACCGAAGGGTCAACTGCTTTGGCCAGTACCTCTTTTAGCGTTTTTCCTCTAACTCTTTTAAAAGCACCAATGGATCATGAAAGTCTTCAAGCATATTACGCACGGGCGCACAATGTGTGTGCGTAGCGTACTTTTTATTATGTGTTGCATAATGAAAAATAAAAACAAGCTTTTTTTGGATTGATCATCATCATAACTTCAGCCGAATGACGTCCACTGCTGGACCCTTTGATCTCTACAATGATCGGTCCTGCGCTGCCCGCATCTAGCAGTTATTTTGGGTTAGTGTTGTTGCGATAGCGATAATATCGATATTGACAATTCAATAGTATTTATATTTTTTTGCTATCGATACTATTGAAGAATGTAGATAGTATCGATAGTCTTATCGAAATAGTAACTGAATTTCAAGGTCAACTATCGATATCGAAACTATCGGTATCGCAACAACATTATTTTGGGTTAACTAAACTATTTTCGTGTGCTATTTCTGGCATAACCAACTAGTGGCTCTGTGACCTGTAGACCTCGCGAGTCTTTACATTTCATAAAAAAATTCTCCACCCCCCACATCCCCAACCCCTTGTTTATATTTATTTTTATCGGTTGAGAAATGTGACCTGTAGAGGAAAACAGCCTCAGCGGTAGACCTTGTAATTGTAACCTGGCAATCCCCGTATAACTCCGTAATTTTTTTAAATTTCCAATATCTCTCGATGATTTTTTTAAATATGTTTATCGGACCTGCTCACAAAATTTCACGAGAATCATACAATTGGACATACAATTTTGGCCAAGCTGAAACGAAGACGCCACGCTTCGCGCTCGCTTGGTCAATTAATGTACAATGAAAGTTTTATTGGAGAACATTAAAAGCACCCTGTACAATATGACATGGTAGCTTAGAAAACGCGATTAGAGGTGATTTGGTGCATTGTTATGCGCACGACTGTCGCGCATGATTTTTTTAAATAATAATCCTATGAAATTGATATACTGATCTGTTTCTTGCAATTGCTAGTGACGTTATTAAAATCCACTCCGGACATCTTCGGCACTTTCTTAAAGTTGGCTTTCTTCTAACTTGAATCTACATATTAGAGATGACACAAGATTTTTAGTTATAATGTTTGAAAACGGAATTCTTTTCCTTTTTCGTCCTGATTGTGGTGTGGTGATCACATTCATTCATATGAGGAAATGACACTATCTTTTCTTATTAACTTAGTTACTTCTATGTATAAATATGATAAATAGGAAAATTATTAACCAGACTCACTCGATGGCCGGTATAGACCTATATACAAGGGCTGCTATTTATGTATCCGGAACTGGCCACTTACATAAACAATATTTAAAAAGAAATTATAACATTTAAAAATAGAACTCTTTGGCTGTAAAATAAAGTTTGTTTCATTCATCTGTCAATTGTTTTTACATTGTGGCGCCATTTTTAAAATTCATTGTCTATCATCACCATGGATTTGACTCGTGAAAATTTTCGTGCTATGATTTATTACGACTTTCGGCGTGGATTAACTCAAAAACAGTGCGCGGATCAACTTTTGTCGACTTTTGGGGAGGAAGCCCCATCGAAAACCACTGTGTATCACTGGTTCAGTGAGTTTTATCGTGGTCATCGTATGCTTGCGGACGATTTTAAAGAAGGTCGCCCTAAATCGGCTGTTGTACCACAAAATATTGATGCTGTGCGCGAACTAATAATGCAAGACCGTCATGTTACATATCGCGAGGTAGAGGCATTTATGGGCATTAGTATGACGAGTATTTATAAAATATTACACGAACATTTGGCTGTAAAAAAAAATGTTCTCGTTGGATCCCGCACAACTTAACTGTTGAACAAAAACAGGCTCGTGTTGGTTGGTGCAAAAAAATGATAGAAAAATACAAATGTGGTACATCAAAAGCTGTTCATAATATCTACACAGGAGACGAATCTTGGATATATGCGTATGATCCCGAAACTAAACAGCAGTCAACGGTTTGGGTGTTCCAAAATGAGCCAAACCCAACTAAAGTTGTTCGTGCAAAAAGCACTTTGAAGCAAATGGTTGCCTGCTTTTTTGGTATTAGTGGACATGTGGCTACAGTACCACTAGAGAATCGTAAAACGGTTAATTCTGAATGGTACACCACCATTTGCTTGCCAGAAGTCTTTGGAGAAATACGCAAGAACAATCGACAACGAAGAATAATCCTTCACCACGATAACGCCAGCTGTCACACCTCGGCCGCAACAACGGAGTATTTAAATAGTCAAATGATTGAATTGACGGGTCATCCGCCGTACAGTCCCGACTTGGCACCCAACGACTTTTACTTATTCCCAAGCGTGAAGAACAAATTACGTGGACACCGATTTTCGACCCGGGAAGAAGCCGTTGATGCTTTCAAAATGCACGTTTTGGAGATACCCGATACAGAATGGAAAAAATGCTACGAAAGTTGGTTTCAACGTATGAAAAAATGCATCGATCATCACAGGGAATATTTTGAAAAGCAATAAAAGTATATTTGGGTATAGATGTTTGTTATTTTTTGTTATTCCGGATACATAAATAGCAGCCCTCGTATAATATATATTACACTAGTTGACAACGCTTATTTAAGGAAACAGACATAAGAGAAACATAGTCATTCTAAAATTGAAATGTGTCAGTTTAGGTAAGGTGGTCATTTTATACCTAAGCGCTTCTGCCTTCTGCGTAAACGTCCGGGTTTACTTCACGGGGAAAATATTAGAATAAGTAATATGGTTTTAGATGTTATTTATAATATTTTGTCTGTTTTCCGTCATCCGCGACAAATATGTATAAAAGTGTCTTTATATGGATTGGATGTTACGATCAACTAAATAGTATGTTATGAGACCATTTTATATGAGTGAATATCAAATATGTTTTTTATTGTTTTCGTACAAAGTATTTAATTTTCGTACAATTTTTTTTTTTAATATTTTGTGATGTCACAAAAGTTGTTGCTGAACAACGCGAGCTAATTAAGAGATTTAGCTAACACGTTAATTTTATTAATTAATTTGTTTATAAAAACTTAGCTGGCAGGCCTCGGACTCAATGCCAAACGGCATTCTCCACCGACTAACTATAAGGTAAATTAAATAAATAAATAAATATGTGGGGACATCTCACACACGACCATCTGACCCCAAACTAAGCAAAGCTTGTACTATGGGTATCAGACAGCTGATATACATTACTTAAATAGATAAATACATACATATTAGATAAACAACATCCAGACACACGGCAAACACAAGTGGTCATCACAAGAATATTTGCCCTGGGCGGGATTCGAACCCACGACCAATTAGGCTACGGATCCGTCAATAAATTTTAAAAGAACATACAAGTATCTAATATCGCAGTAAGCTCTAAGTTAAGTAATGACATACCATTTAGCCTTCGTCCGGTTAGATAACACTATGTTTAAGTTAGGTACAAGTGTATGACAACAGCTTCTTTATACTGCTTAATATATGTTTTTATTTTTTTGACGGATTAGACAACGAGTTGCGGTGTGGTGACATTGCCGATAGCCCGTCTTTATCGCAGTTTTTTAGTTAGCGTTTTATCGAGACCTAGCCTAGCTGATAGTGCTATCATTTAGGTTTCATTCTAGTGTTATATAAAATACACACACGTTGTATCGAGTGTGTTTTGTTCAATAATTATTTTTGTTGGGTGTTCGTTTTTTCTTTGCTTAGGTGCGTGCGTACCGAATCTTCACCCAACAATTCCGAATCTTCACTTCAGTGGTCGAGATTTCGACGCCCACTATCAAGCAAAAATCACTTTGTGAGACTTTCCCCAGTTTGGTTACGGCATTGCAGGCTGAAGCACCTGATTGTCCGAAAAGAAAATGTAGTCGTTACATGAGCCAAGTCAGTGGCCTTTGGTGGCTCTATACCACTGACACCAGGGTTTGTGAGGTCGGTTGTCGACCTTACAACCCACACGACCTTACAAGCCAACGTGGTTTTAGAGCTTCTTGTGGCCTGAAGCTCTGCTCACCACTTGAGAGAAATGAGCGTGAATGAACTAACCAGAGTAACCAAGTTCATTAATTAACTTTAAACTGACTGATTATAATAGGTTTACAATAGGTTTACCACAGTGGTTTACCTATTATAATTTCTGCTTTCTAATTTTAAATTATTAAATTTTATTTGTGGCCAGTTTTAGGTTACGTTTGTGGCGTGTTGATAAAGCAAGCAATTTAAATTTTCCCTATTTTAATTGGATTTGGTTTTATAGTTAGGTATAAGAATTGTCGGTGGTCTAGTGGCTAGGGCCGCTGCCTCCCGCCCGGGAGACGCGGGTTCAATCCCCACCAATGTGTTTTCGAATTTCGAATTCGTATGTACGTTTATTCGACGCTCTTACGGTGAAGGAAAACATCGTGATGAAACCTGCTCACTCCTGGGAAGAAATTCAAAGGTTATGCGTGAAGTGGACCAAGCCGCACTGGGCCAGCGTGGTCGACTAAGGCCTAATCGCCCTAATTCAGGGTAGGCTCGAGCCCCCCGGTGGGGACGTATAATGAGCTGTTGATGATGATTGATGATAGGAATTGAATGGAACATGCAAATCGATTTGGAATAAAATCCTAATAACCTACGACTTATGTTGTGTAGGAGATGGTGTGTGTGACTCTGTTAGAGCTTGTCTAGGCTGAAATGACGCGCCGCACCACCGCATTTACACACACAATTTTTGTGTTTTAGGTTTAAGTTTTTCTATTTGACCATGATGTAGGCATACAGATCGTAGTTCACGTAACAGTCGACGCTCCCACGCAGATAAAATGTCGTTGTTAATATTGCACTCGCACATCTAACACAACTAAATAAGTAGTGGGGCGCGTCATTTCAAACTAGACAAATCAGCGGAGTGGATTGTAATTATGACTCATGTATGATTCTTTATATATTTAAAAGAAAAGTACAAAAGATACAATTCCTGTGGAGTTTCTTCTGGCCGTTCTTCTCCACAGAGGATGGATTCACTACCAGTGTACGCCACTGGTAGTGAATCCATGTTAGCTTTGACGTCGAAAAATGATTTGTAAAAATCTTAATTCGAATAAAACATTTTTGACTTTGACTTTGACAAGCTTTACCTTTTATCGAGAGACACTAATTGGAAAACCATGCGGTCGAAGCTGCGGGGGGACTACTGATGAATTACTAATTAAATTTTGATGAACGATGTATCTTGTAAGACAATGTGGATATCGTTTGAGTCGTCGTCGTGAACTTCTGATAGCCCCACACTAAGCTAGATAAGTGAAATTTTATACGTATGGGTTACGTTCGTTTCATCATTCTGATGATAACGGACGAATCTTCCGGAATTCTTTGGTTCTAAATTTAAAAGTAAGTTCAAACTAAATATAAAATGAAGTTCACTCTAAATCTAAAGTTATTTCTAAATCTAAAATTATGTTCATTCTAAATCCAAAGTTTTTTTTTAGCAGCGCTGTGTTGTAGTGCCTACATGGTGGGTACTACAATGCAGCAAAATGGAACGCACGATACGAGGGCTGATTGATAAGTTTCCGAAACGACAAAGAAAAACTTTAAAAATCTATTTAAAATAAATTTATTTCTCAACGTAGTTTCCTTCTACCTCGACGCATTTAGTCCAGCGCTTCTCCAATGCCGTTACACCAGTTTGATAAAATGTTTTCTCCAACCCCTCAAAATACTCGTCCACGGCAACAATGACTTCTTCATTTGATGAAAATCTCTGGCCACCTAACCATTTCTTCAGGTTTGGGAATAAGTGGAAGTCACACGGGGCCAGATCCGGGGAATAGGGTGGATGCGGTAGCAATTCGAACCGCAATTCATGGAGTTTGGCGACTGCAACCATTGACGTGTGTGCAGGTGCGTTGTCATGGTGGAACAAAACTTTTTTCTTGGTCAAATGTGGTCGTTTTTTATGGATTTCTTCACTTAATTTTTGCAGCAAGCTTGCGTAGTACTCTCCATTTATTGTTTTTCCTTTTTGCAGATAATCCACTAAAATAATCCCTCGAGCATCCCAAAAAACAGTTGCCATCACTTTGCCGGCCGACAAAACCGTTTTTGCTTTCTTCGGTGCAGGTCTTCCGCTCTCAGTCCACTGCTTAGATTGTTCTTTTGTCTCGGGAGTATAATGATGTATCCAGGTTTCATCGACTGTTACATAACGCCGCGAAACCTCGTTAGGATCTCGGTTAAACAGCGCCAAACACTCCGATGAATCGTCCACTCGACGTTGCTTTTGGTCAACAGTGAGCAAACGCGGCACCCATCGCGCGCATAGCTTTTTCATTGCCAAATGTTGGTGCAAAATATTAAAAACGCGTTCAGATGAAATGCTCACCATCTCTGCTATCTCTCGCAACTTCAAGCGCCGATCATTCAATACAATTTTGTGAATTTTTTGATCATGTCCGGTATCGTGACTTCATTTGGACGGCCAGACCTGTGGGCGTCTTCGCAGCTCTGTCTTCCACGTTTAAAATCAGTTACCCAGGTGTGAATTGTACTCAATGCAGGAGCAGAATTACCTAAAACACTGTCTAGCTTGGTTTTAATCTGGGTTGCTGTTTTCTGTTTTAAAACGTAAAACTTTATCACCGCACGAATTTCGTTTCTTTCCATTGTTAAGAAAATTTACGACAGAGAAAGTTCTACGTCCTATCAAACAAATTCCACCAGTACGATTAAATTCAAATTTGGCGTTCTATTTTCAAAAAGATGCCAAAATATAATGTAATATATTTTTTTTGCGTATCATTTTTTTTAAGTTCGTCGTTTCGGCCAGTTATCAATCAGCCCAGGTATAATAGGGGATCGGACTACTTTTTTTAAATTTTATAAATCCAAACTTCTTAGTTTCTGCTATCGAACACTAAAAAAATTTTGCTCTATCTTTAAAATTGACTGAGTTATAAAGGTTTAAAATTCAAGATGAGACAGAGAGGCACATACCCACTTGTGACGTCATTTGTTAGTAACGCCATATAAACTCCATATAAAAATAGTTTTTGAAAGAGACAGACATATTGAAACTTTAAAAAATCACTATAAATTAGTTTTTCAACTGATTCTGTTTTTTTCGCGAATTGTCTGCTACTAATCTATATTTAAAAAAAAAACATAAAGTATTGTAAACAGTCCGATCCCCTATTATGTGCATTTTTTATATGTTATTTTTATATAGTGTGTGCTGGGAGTGTTCGCATCAGTTGGCTCGTTGACGCGCCGGCTGGTGTGAGCACTCCTTGACTGCTCAGATCGCCACTGTTGTGGTGGCATCTGATTTGCGTGTTTTATGTTTATGTATATATTCTTTATTGCACACTTAAATTTACAGGATAATATTAAAATTAGTTATAAAAGCGAGCTTATCTCTATAAGAGATCTCTTCCAGCCAATCTACAAGGTGTAAAACAGAGCGGGCACAAGGATGTGCACTAAATAAATTAGCCTAAAATAAAAAATAAGAAATTTAAATAGAACATAAATACAATAAAATATCTACATATACCTAATAAATAGGTACATACATTTTAATATTAGTTTTTGTTTGTAACTATGTGTGTTTTGTTTCACGTGCCGTAAACAAATGATTTCTTATTCTTATTTTCAGAAAGAAAAACCCATTGAATTACATACGTCTTCGATTCAAATTTTTAAATATATTTCTAATGTGATAAATTGTTTAACAAAGATGATATTATGCACGATTATATAATTTTCTCACCTTAGAAATTTCAGGTGTGCCGTCAGTACTTTTTTGTGTGCAACCTGAAAAAGAAAAGAAATGCGTTAATATATTAATATAAATATCGTAGCATTATTAGAAATAAAATTTAAAAAATTACTTCTTTACTTAGTAATACGGATATTATAAGCTCTAAAAGCGTATGCAAATGTAAGGCTGGAAATATTTTATTCACGCTTTAACTCTTACTGAAAACTATTTCAATCTATGCATTATAGGGGATCGGACAGTTCACCATATTTTAGGAATTTACTATTATTTTATTCATTATTTTTAAAATTCGCGAAGAAAAAAACAGAATCGGTTGAGAAACGAATTTACAGTGATTTTTTAAAGTTTATATGTCTGTCTCTTTCAAAAACGATTTTTCTACGGAGATTATATGGCGTTGCTAACAAATGACGTCACAAGTGGGTATGTGCCTCTCTGTCTAATCTTGAATTTCAAACCTTTATAACTCGGTCAATTTTAAAGATAGAGCAAAAATTCTTTTAGTGTTCGATAGCAGAAACTAAGAAGTTTGGATTTATAAAATAAAAAAAGTAGTCCGATCCCCTATTGGTTAAGAAAAATACTCAAATACACAAAACACCAAGGTATATTGCACCTTTTTTAACACGATCATTTAATTCTTATATTTATGTATTTTCCATACGGATGACGGTATATTTTTCATAGATATTCTTTCTTTCCAACTATCACAAAAAATGTTTACATCAGATGTAAAACAGATTCTGTTTCACGGGAGCTTGTAATTCCATATCTGTAGGTATATCTAAATGATAAATGTAGGACAGGGACGTATGCAGGAGCATCTAAAATAGTTAAGAATATAGCACATTTATGAAATAATACGGATATAATTCTACTCTGCTGCCGCCGTGTGGTGACGGCAGAGTAGAATACATTTGTCACCAACCCCTACTCTTCCCGTGGTGGGTGTCGTAAGAGGCGACTTAGGGGCTACACATTGAACAGGGAACGGGCAGCAGCGCTCTCTGATACAGTAACCTTTTAATCTGCGATCTCCAACCCGCCTGCAAGCGTGGAGATTGTGGCAAAACCAAACACTTGAGTGGAGGAGGCTTATAGTCCAGCAGTGGACTGTAACGGGCCGTTGATGTTGATGATGAAATAATTATGTCTGTCTATGGAACTAATCGGTTAAAAAAAGGTACTTTGGCTCCAATATTTTATTTTTAAGAACATAATAGTATTCAAAATATTCCTCTCTCGATTGCTATGTTTTAGGCATTACACGAGTACTCTTCCAGTTTATTACGATCCATTAATTCACGTGTGGCCCCCTAAATGGCGCCCTAAATTCCTCCCTGCCTCTATAAACATCAGGCCCATATCTGAACCTACTCCTGTTTACGCTTTCACCCCGGAAATACGTAACAAATACATTATTTCCGTAAACAGTGCAGGTATGTATGCCCCAACCAATCACAGCAAAGGTCAGAGTTGAGCGGCCAATGGCGGCCCGCCGTTTGGAATTCGAACTATGTAGGCTTGATATGAAAAGTGAAAGGGCCAATAGGCGTGCTTCTGGCGAGTTATATGTAAATTATGTGTGGAGTTTCGGGTCTAAAAGGATTGTTTTAGTAAGTTTCGCAAACTATAATATGTGCTTACGGGACGTATGTTGAGATGTAGGCGGGTCTTATGTACGCAATCTAGGTTAATGCGTATAATCTTCCGTTTTAAATCTTGTATCATATTCTCTACTGCATCGAAATACCGACTTAATGTTAGTTTAAGTGGAATTGTAGTTAAAAATACTAATTTCTAATACTTATAAGTAGTAAAACCAAGTTGGGACCTAATTACTTATGGCTATATTACTTATAATTACTTAAGCCACTAGGCTTATGGGCTTTGTGTAAACTTTAATTTCTACTTCTATCGGTTATGAGCTCATCATCATCATTCTAGTTACACTTTAATTCAAAGTAGACTTAAAATAAGCTAAAAACAAATGACGGCTGTAACGTTCTCCTAACCAATACTCAGAATAATAAAAAGGAAAACATTTCTAAGTAAGCAATCACCAAAATCGTCGAGCGTCGGTGGTCTAGTGGCCAGGGCCGCTGCCGGGAGAGCTTTCGGGAGACGTGGGTTCGATGGTGGGGACCACGTACCAGTGTGTTTTCGAATTTCGAATTTATATGTGCGTTTATTCGACGCTCTTACGGTGAAGGAAAACATCGTGATGAAACCTGCACACTCCTGCGAAGAAATGCAAAGGTTGTATGCACTGCAATGGGCCAGCGTGGTCGACTAAGGCCTAATCGCCCAATTCAGGGTAGGCTCGAGCCCCTCGGTGGGGACGTATATGAGCTGTTGATGAATCACCAAAATATTATGATGATCATATTTTGATGATGACTAAGCAATTATGTGTAAAGCAACCATTCGATGAGTAATTCTTAAGTTTATTCACCTTCATCAATAATAGTATTATATTATGTAAAAGCTAATAGATAACATTTCTTCCTTATAACTCTATGAGTTTTTTCACCCCTCGGTCGTTCGCTCCTTACTTAGGTCAGAGATTACAAATAGTGCCCACATTCTACTCACTGTAAGATATAAGTCGTATAGAGTTAGGTCTTATAAATAAAACTCACGTAGGAAATGGTAACTAAAAAAAGTTTAAGTAATTGTAAGCCAAAAATAGTTCAGGAGAAATACCTATTTAGTTTATTAGAGCGTCGGTGGTCCCGCCCGGGAGACGCGGGTTCGATCCCTACCACGTACCAATGTGTTTTCGAAATTCGAATTCATATGTACGTTTATTCGACGCTCTTACGGTGAAGGAAAACATCGTGATGAAACCTGCACACTCCTGCGAAGAAATTCAAAGGTTGTGCGTGAAGTGGACCAACCCGCACTGGGCCAGCGTGGTCAACTAATCGCTTTAATTCAGGGTAGGCTCGAGCCCCTCGGTGGGGACTTATATGAGCTGTTAATGACAGCCTTGTTATATTGACATATTATATTTTTTTGCAAGAGTACATGACAAAATAATATTAATTTTAAATGCAAAGTTGCACCTTAGAAACGTAAATCGTTTTATCACAGTGTTTGATATGATAACACTCTATACCTAATATTTTATGATAGTTACAAATGAAAAAATCTAGATACGAGTAGACATGTTTGCCTAAATCTATGATATACCTACGACCTACGTATAAGCTGAATGTTTTAATGTTTGCCACCGATAACTAATGCAGCGTAGTGATGTGATTGCGCTTTTGAGATTCTATCGATATTTTATTTAAATTTTGGGAATTCTCAGCTTGTAATTGTTAAATAGCCGAGCTTTATTATTATATTAAATTTATTCATGTCAATCAAAATATCAAACATAAAAATGACAAATAAATACTTAATAATGTTCACATGTCAACTTAAACTTTAAATTTTTATTGTTAAAATATAACAAAAGATTGTTTCTTTAAAACTTCAATGTTCAGTTTGAATGTCAATGTTTTGGTACTCTTGGAATATGTGTAAATGAGTTGACTGACAGAAAAGCTGCACTAAAAAACCTTATAAACTTTAATCAAAATTGTCATTAAAAGCTTAGGCCTTAGTTTATTTATATGCTACGTATATTCACATCACGCAAATAATATAAATGTGACAATATATTTGGATATTTGTTTCGCGACATCTAGTTAAAAATAAAATATTATGTAGTTTTTAATTCAAAAATAATATTTTCATTCATAAAAAATCTACTCTTGATTTTATCGTTCAGTGGCGGTTTATCAAAATGTCGATAAGCATGTTTTTATCGATATTATGTCACAGTACTAGCCTCGGGCAGGGCGTTGATATCGGTGCAAGGAATCCTTTGGAGGGGCCTTTTATATATTACTTCGTCGAAGTTTCCCTTTTTAGGGTTCCGTAGTCAAAAAGGAACCCTTATAGTTTCGCCATGTCCGTCTGTCTGTCTGTCCGCGGCTTAGCTCAAAGACTTTTTTGGCCCGACACGTGCTTTGCCGGGTATTGAAATTTACCATCGTTAGATGATAAAAAAATATATTATATATTATTATATTATATTGTCATGAATCTACCACTAGTACATAGGGTTTCTCTATTCTACTTAACTCACGTCATTGTCGGTCGGTTCCTGACAGATACAAAAGGGGAAAAAATATAACTAATTGAAATATAACAATAAAAATCTTATTCGATTTAGTCGTTGTTGGTTGGTTAACTCAAAACTAGGTAGGTATATATAAAAGTAAATTAAATTAAAACTAATAGGGAAAAATTTTGCTCGCTTTAACAGGAACACTACTATTGGACTAAAATTGAAACCTAAAACTTGCCACAAATTTTTTGAATGAAAAATGAATGTAAATGAATGAATGAAATGAATGATTCTTATTTTTTTTCATTTTATTCATTCATTTTAATTCTTTTTTAGAATTGAAATAAATATAGTTAGACAATTGCTTTTGTATGTCTATCTGTCCGTTAGTTCCACTCTACAGGTCGCGTTTCTCAACCGATTCTAGTGAAATTTTGTAAGCAAGTTCGATAAATTAATAGATTTTTTTTGTCTAGTCAGTTTTTGATATTTTTTATAAATGACGGAGTTATGGGGGTTGCCAGCTTACAAGGTTGCTTACAGCTTACCGCTGAGGCTGTTTTCCTCTACAGGTCACATTTCTCAACTAATAATAAAAAAAATGCAACAAAAATAATAATAAAAATAAATTAAAGATAAATAAATATCAGGGATCGGGGATGTTTGTGGAGAAAAAATAAAAATAAATATAAAGAGATATACACACTCGCAAGACCAACAGCTCACAGAGCCACTAGTCTTATATTACATTCTTACATTTCGAAACATCGTATCACGTGGTATCAGAGACCCCCCTTGCATTGTCACCAATTTTATCATTTGGCGAATTATTTTAGATTAAGTTTTAGGATAAAATAGGTGTCTAGATATTCTAGGAATAGATAGATATAGATAACTCGATAGTGGTTATTGATTGTGGTATTTTTGGTGCTGATTACGCTCTGGTGGGCTCTTTACGCGAGGTCGCAGGTTCTCTTCCGTGCCAGTGAGTTTTCAAGCACGATTTGTTGGAAAAAGGTGCGGTCGTGGCGCGTGGTTTGACCGATTAGGAACGTTAAGCAACCAACGGTTATTGAAAAGTGACAGCGTGCAGTTTCCATTTGGAACCGTGCCTTTCGAAGCACAAAAGAGGCCCTACGAGGAGAGTTGCAAAGGAACTCGATCTACAGCAATGCTAAGAAAGTCATGAAAAATTCAACTATAAGATATTACAGAGATATTTTTCTTGTCAGTCCTACGTAACTAAAACCCATGTCAAGATTTTGTTTTTTCGTTGTGTTTTTATTAACAGAAATATACTTTGCATATCTTTTTCGTTATCGTTAACAGCAACTGAAAAGAAAAAGTAAAAACTTGTTCTTCTCGTCTCTATAGATGGCGCTGTCGTAGCAAACAATAAAAGTTTATATTTTCAAAAAGATTTTCATGACAATTTTTTTTTGTGTACCATTGAAAGATGTTTCCTTTTTTTTTTGACATGGACCTAATGCTTGTGTCGCAAAATCGACGTATCAAGCGTAACCGGACTTTTGGGGGAGCGGATGGCTCTTGCCCCTAGTATTAATAGCAACAGCCTAAGCACTTGGGAAAGATGTTTCCGTAAACGGCTTTTTATTAGCATCAACCAAAAAGCTGTCAAAACTTGTTTCAGTGGCGGCCTATTCCGCCACCTTTCACAACTCATCAGGCCTATTGCAGTCCACTGCTGGACGTAGGCCTCCCCAAGGGCACGCCAAAGCGTACGATCACCCGCTTTCATCATCCAGCCGCCACCAGCGACCTTCCTCATGTCATCAGTCCTGACAGGGGGGCGTCCCATGCTACGTTTCCCGAGACGTGGTGTCCATTCGAGAACCCGTCTACTCCAACGCTTTTGTTTACACTAATAAAATATTTTAGTGTACGTTGTACGTAAAGTAATTCATCGTCCGGATGGGTCCGAGTAAACAACATATCTAGGTATCAGTTACATAAACAACAGCCACATAATAAATCATTAGGAAAGGAAGTCTCCTGAATTGTTTATTGTTGGTGATCTATACAAATATTTTGGTATAATCATGTCAAAGGGTCGAAAGGTTTTAGTAAAAAATTATATAAATCTAGTCCATGTAAACTTATGGAGTACGTATACGCACCAATGTGTTTTTTATAATTTTGAATCGCTAATGAACGTTTTTACGTGCTAGCTCTGGTTAAAAGACACAATACATGGTGTTTACTAAATAACAATTTCAACTCTAGAACTTTTATAAAATCTCCAAAAAAAAGCTTTTGATGAAAATAATCTACTGACTGAGGCAATAATTATTTATTAAATAATAAGAATAATAATGCTCTTGCGAATCCCAATCCCCAATCCCATCCCACCTTTCATTTTTCCTCATAATAATAATTATTTTTTTATATTAAAATATTATTCACCCCATGATTGGGGAAAATACGACATCTCCACGGACTTTTTTTTTGTGTGCTATAGCACTGTTGTGAATTGTTAAGTTATCGACCGACCCCACAAACACTGGTGCCAGAGTTGTTGATGCTCTGGTCTCTGACGTGGCTCATGTAATGACTATAACCTATCTCATTCGGTGTACCCGTAACGTGTTTTTTTTATTTCATCGTCACCTGATTGTCCGAAAAGAAAGATGATTCCGTGCTTCGGAAGGCACGTTAAGCCGTTGGTCCCGGGATAAATATATATTTATCAGATTCCTTAATAGGGTTACCCTGTTGGATTTGCAAACGTTATAATTATAGCATAATGAGAGTACGAGATATCGTTGGTCAAAATCGCAAGGGTTCCGGTCCCTGGTTTCAGATGTTTGGATGTTTGTTCCGCTTTCACGCCTTAACTACTGAACGGATTGGGATGAAATTTGGAATGGAGATAGTTTGTACCCTGGATTAACACATAGGGTAGTTACTTATATAGGTACTTTTTATGGAAAAAAGCCATATTCCCACGGGAAAATCTTACACAACGCGAGCGTAGTTGCGGGCGGACTGATAGCTTAAACTAAATGAAGAGTTGGCCTAGCTAATACACCACGAGTTTGTTTCATGTTTAACAATATTACTTAGTCCTTTGAAAGAAAACTAACTTTAGTTAACAGTTTCCTAAAATTACCGAATGACGTAATTACTTTTTATTAGGATAAGACTTATTAGTATCCTTTGTCAGTCAAAGGCAACATGAACTGTGACGTAATCTTGTAATGAAGGTTAGGAAGGGAAAACTAGGCGACTCATTATTATTTATTTGTTGTTTTTTTTTCCAT
The DNA here is from genome assembly GCA_951230895.1 of Carpatolechia fugitivella. Lineage (NCBI taxonomy): Eukaryota > Metazoa > Arthropoda > Insecta > Lepidoptera > Gelechiidae > Carpatolechia > Carpatolechia fugitivella. The sequence goes on along the minus strand of OX579652.1, from coordinate 17,210,012 downwards.
CTTATTTATATTATATTATACATAATATCTATGATACAATTACTCAAAAGATACCCATTCTTTATAGTCAATATTGAAGGCATTGCGCAGTGAATTTTCCAAGTAAAAATATTAGTTAATCTAACCAGAATGATGTGTTAGCACTCATTCATTGCACTAAAGTTGTGATTTGTCAGGGACGTACTCAGTGAGGGGCACATCTTAAAATCGGGGCGCTTATGCTAGAGAGCTAGTACTTAAAGCAAATCAATTAAAAGGCTAAGAGAATAATATAATAAGTTCACGTTTTTCTTCCAGAAGCCATTCGCGGTTCGATAATACTAAAACAATGTTTTTTGGGGTAAGTCGTGACCTTACAACCCACACATTTAATTATAATTTTGAAGATTTTTGAGATAAAATTTAATCACCGATTCTACATGCCATGTTGCTAAGTCAAGTTTCTTTATTTTTGAAAGCAATATTTGATTCGCCTTGATTTTTGTTTTCACATAAAATAATAATCTATTCTTTACAAATTTTATAATCGTACAATCTCGGATGAAGATTTAAGTAGTTTAACGTTATGGCCCCCACAATCCGCATAAAATCCCTGAGTACAGCCCTGGCATGCGCCCGCGCATCACCTGGTGCAGAATGTGCATGGGTTTTGTGAAGCGAAACAATAATAATTGTCCGTCTGGGATTGGCGATTAAGCAATATTTTTGGACGCGACGTGTCAACCTTATATTATTGTGTTGTGAAGGACGCATGAGTAATTTTTTTAGAGTCCCATGATCATCAAAATTATCAACCTTTTGTTACCTACTTCCTTTTCGTATCATTAGGTGGTAAGCCTGGTGCCAGGTTGACTGATGACCTGAGGAAGGTCGCTGGTGGAGGCTGGATGCGGAAAGCGGGTGATCGTGCGCTTTGGCGTGCCCTTGGGGAGGCCTACGTCCAGCAGTGGACTGCAATAGGCTGATTGATTGATTGAGGTTGTAATAGTCCACAACCGACCTTATAAACCCTGTAGCCGGGGTTATGGAGCATGGCTTGTGTAACGACTTTTCCGTTGATAACAACCGGGACCGACAATGGCTTAACGCATTTTTCCGGACAATCAAGTGATTCAACAGCGTCTTAACCAAACTGGAGATAGTTTAAATGATTTTATGTTTGTCTACAGTGTACCCACCCGGATTTAAATCCGGAACACGGAACACAGGAAACGTTAAGAATATTTTATGGATTATAGCGAAAAAATATGTTAGTACGTCCGCTTGTCTAAAACCGATATCATCAAAATTTCTGGTGGTTTTCTTCATGATATTTGGAAAGAACACGCTTTCGTGATCTCATAAAACTGAGTCGTGATAGCGCAATCCGCCGCAGCAGTTTTTATGCAGGAGTGAGAATCGCCAAAAATGCTCGTTAATTAATATTTAAGTCTGGTGAACGATTTTGCTATTAAAGTGTAGTCCTCGATGGACTGAGTATCGTGTATATTGTTAAGACGCAAAAAAAAATGGCCGAGGAGAATTTAAGACCGCCCAAACTTCGCCATTTTTCCTCTTTAATTATAATTCTGAACAATTTTGCTATTAACGAGCATTTTTGGCGATTTGCACTCCTCCATAATAACTGCTGCGGCGGATTGCGCCCTCTAAGACTCAGCTTTTTGAGATCACGAGAGCGTGTTCTTTCCAAATATCATGAAGAAAACGACCAGAAATTTTGATGATATCGGTTTTAGATAAGCGGACGCACTAACATATTTTTTGGAGTACCTTCCGGCCGTTCGTCTCGTCTTCGTAATGAACGTGCCAATCTGGAACGTCCTTGGCTAGCATTGACGTTGAATAATATACATCGTCGAATAAAGACATTTTTATAATATTTTTATCTGTTTTATGGTGGTCTATCCACACTGAGTTCGTAGTAAAAGTGTCAAATTACCATTCATTTTGTTTCATAGAATTCGCTCATTGCTAGCCCACCCAACTCGAGTTACTCGAGATCAGATACCGGAATTACACCTAAATTGAGCAATCGCTTGGCGCATTGCGAAACCCATCGTGTAAACATAGTATTGTTTTTAAATCTACCGATATGTCGCAAATGAGGTTTTAGAAAATGCGATTCAAATGTACCTACTAATTTTCTTTATCGTGTGAACCAACCTCACATACCCAGTGTCAGTGTTATATAGGTTGAGCCGCCAACATGGCTCGTCGGAGGGCGTCGGTGGTCTAATGGCTAGGACCACTGGCTGAGACGCGGGTTCGATCCCCACCACGTACAATAAAGAGCGTGGGGGCGTTGCTCTAAGAGCTTGACGTGCCTTTTGAAACACAGAATCTTTTTTACCGGATAATCAGGTGATTCAACTGCAATGTCCTAAGTCGTAACCAAACTAAGGAAAGTCTTACAAAGGTATTTTTGTATGGTAGTGTTCCCATTGGGATTCTAACCCGGAAAATTCGTAATGAGTGTCCGGTTCAGGGGTGCCGAGATGCCGAAGTGCCGGATGACGACATGATGAAGAAGATTTATTCTTAACTAGCGGTCCGGTCGCGGCTTCGCTCGCGTTGTGTAAGATTTTCCCGTGGGAATAAGACTTTTTCCCATAAAAAGTAATCTATGTGTTAATCCTTCTTATCAAGTGCCTAAATACAAAGTTTCATGGTGTCATCTTCTATAATGACGAACTTCCATACAAACTTTTATCCCCTATTTCAACCCCTCCAAGCCTTTTTTTGGCGATAAAAGTATAAAAGGTAGTCTATGTCCTTTTCCAAGCTTTAGTCTATCTCTGTACTAAATTTCATCAAAATCGGTTCAGGGGAAAGCGTAACAGAGTTACTTTCGCATTTATAATATTAATAGGGAAGTAGGGATTGAAGGCTTATCATAATTCTTTTACTTTAGGCACAATAAGTACAACGTGAAAACTTTACAATGCAAAATCTCTTGAGTGGAACTGGCACAATATATTCATCACAGTCTAACGTGTGGGTTATTAGGTTGACAACTGACCTTACAAACCCCATTAAACTGAACAACCCATGATACAAAACATTTGAAAATTCTTAAAAAGATGCGAATGTACATACAAATACACTCGAAGTTGATAAGTAAGTATGTATGAATTGTATAAAGAGCAATTTATATGTTACAAATTAAAAGTGGTTCAGTTATATAAATATTATAACGGTGTATAACAGAATAATAATAGGTCTGTAGTAATGTTATTGCGTCGGTGTAGGCTAATTATGTACTTCAGACATTTACCTACTAATATTTAATGCACTAATGTAAAATTTTATAAAATAATAATTTTATTTAAGCTAGTATTATAAAACAAATGTAGTTATTTCCGCTATTTTGACTGGCCTGTATCCTGTTGACTCAGTCGCGTCTAGTCGTGCACCGATATAACGTACAGTCGTCTACAACAGTGTCTCATCAACAGCTCATATACGTCTCCACCGAGGGCCTCGAGCCTACCCTGAATTAAGGCGATTAGGCGCTGGCCCAGTGCAGGTTGGTCGGCGTGATACCAACTAGGCTACGGAGCCGTCGCCGATAGCCGCTGGAGATGGTAGTCTTTACACGATGTATGTCATTAACCTTTGGCGGCTCTGTAATACTGACACCAGAGTTTGTTAGGTCTGCCTTAGGTTAGGTGTATCATTGCTTTCCGAGAGTCAATCAATCAATCAATCAGCCTATTGCAGTCCACTGCTGGACGTAGCCCTCCCCAAGGGCACGCCAAAGCGCACGATCACCCGCTTTCCTCATCCAGCCACCACCAGCGACCTTCCTCAGGTAATCAGTCCACCTGGCAGGCCATATCCGATAGTACGCAAACCCATTCAATGTAAAAAAGTCTACCGAGTATTTTGGTCGGAAGCCCTGCTCACCCGGTAAAGGCATGAATGGTGATACGTTTAAATAACTTTAAGCTAGACACTGTTGAACGTTAAAGAGCGTCGGTGGTCTAGTGGCTAGGGCCGCTGCCTCCCGTCCGGGAGACGCGGGTTCGATCCCCACCACGTACCAATGTGTTTTCGAATTGCGAATTCATATGTACGTTTATTTGACGCTCTTACGGTGAAGGAAAACATCTTGATGAAACCTGCACACTCTTGCGAAAAAATTCAAAGGTTGTGTGTGAGTGAAGTCGACCAACCCGCACTGGGCCAGCGTGGTCGACTAAGGCCTAATCGCTCAAATTCAGGGTAGGCTCGAGCCCCTTGGTGGGGACCTAGGTACATGAGCTGTTGATGTATCGCAAAAACAGATATTGTGGTAGGTCAAGACAAAATAAACAAATAATGGTATATAAAATTTTATAATACTTACGTACATTGCAACTGGCGATTATTAGGTTTCAACAAATATTTTTTTGAGGAAAAATTGTGGTTATATACTTCGCACCTTGTACTACACCGATAACGCATTAAATACCTATTGGTTGTTGTTTTATATAATAGACAGATATATATAGGTAATTTAATTGTATTGGTAGAGCCAGAGATTTTTTTTGACAGATTGACTAAAATTACTACATTGTTAGAAAATTGAGTAATTTTTTCTAAATTTTACGATAAATCTATCTTCCACGTACTATTGTCACTATTTAGTGACTTTTTTTAACCTTGAACGAACAATTGAGATGTTTCGTAAGTAATTGGGAGCTCGTCTATACGACGTGTTACAAAAAATACCAAAAAAAAAATATTTTTCATCAAAAGCATTTAATTAAGAATTTCCATCGTGATCAGCTGTGTCAAAGAATATTCGGACAAGATATGTAATTTCGAGCCCCTTGGTGGGTACGTATGTGAGCTGGTGATGATGTAATTTTAGGTCTGTGCGACTATTTTTACCGCAACGTTTAAAAATGTTTATGTGCTAATTGTACCATAACATTTGCAACAATTAATTAATCAATTAATCAATAGAACAATTAATTTCGAAAAGAAAAAAAACTACAAATAAATAAAAAAAAGATTAGTTAAATAATTGTTATAAAATAATAAATAAATGAACTAATAAATTAAGGCAAAAAAAAAAATCATCATCATCTTCATTGGTTAAATGTTTTCTACTCGTAACATAAATTGATTTGAAGTACATCTTTTTTTTCAAAATTTAGACACAAATGGTGTACAAAATATATTATACCGTTCTGAGAATCGGTAGTCTTTATATATTTTAGGTGTCAATATCAGGTTGATTGACACTAGAGATAGGAATATTTTTGTAACACGTTGTATAGAGGGCCTGTCTGTGGAATCGTAGGACTAGAAAGTATAAAAATACGCGCATTCTGACATAAGGTCAAAGGAATCATTACCTATATACTTCGATCACACTTTTCAATCAAAAGTGGCGGTATTTGTAATTTTTTTAAAGGCAATTGTATACGCTATTACAATAAGGTCCCTACTGTAATTAAAAACTTGCCTTTAGACAAGTTTAAAATAATTATAAAACAGAAATTGTATAAAAAAGGTTACTATAGGATATCTGATTACTTAGAGGACAGATGTCCATGGGAATAGATTGTTTGAGTAGCAGGCTTTTTCGATATATATAATAAGCATTAATTTTGTAATTGACAATATTTTATTTAAAAAAGGATGATGCGACGACTGTAGAGTTTCTTCGGTGAGCTCTTCTCCACAGATTCCGCCATTGTGTTAGTGAACTCACCCAAAAAAATGTAATGACGGATCTAAGTGATGTAATAACATCCTATGGAAATAAATAATTTTGACTTTGACTATCTTGACCTTCTGTGACGTAGGTATTCGATATCCTCTCGTTCAGGAGTTATCATGGTTTCCGAATACGGTCCCTGTGATGGAAACGTACACGGCAGATCCTAAATAACACCTAACAAACATTTAAGTTCAGTCTAACCCTTAACCCAGAAAGAAGATATTCTGCCAATGAGGTTATTGACATTCTCCATAAGGTTTTAGCATCAGAGGGAAAGAAAATAATTTATACGAGTAATAGCAGAGGGATCAGTTAGAATTTAAAACATAATGTTATCTACTGTTAGTTTAAAAACTAGGTGCACACATTTAGGTGCGCTAGTGCATTTGGAGCTAGTGCTCCCAGCTTATCTAGGTTCAATGGCTTGGTGTGATAAAAATGAACGCTAGCTCTCTTCGTATCCCTGCCTACTTGGCTGATTTGTCATCGTTTATCTTATTTTTTATGTTTCGGTTTTGTTTAGTATGTTGCGGGGAAAATCTAGTTAGTTGACGGTGTTGCAGTTTATTTACATAGACGCATTGCATTCTATAAAATATCAACGGTCGAGTATTTTACTCTCATTACGGAGGTTCCGGGTTCGAAGCCGGTGGGAACACTAAAAAAAGTTATGAGACTCCTTAGTTTTGTTAAAACATTAAGCCGTGGGTCCCGGCTACTATCTATGAAAGTTTGGCGGCTCTGTAACACTGACACTAGGATTTTGTGAGGTCCTTTAAGTTGTTAAAGAAAAAAGCAGCTTGATATAATTTCTGGCAACTGTTCTCCGGCTGCGTTCTTGCTGCATCCTTATGATGCAGCTCTAAATGCATCAGTTTAACTCACTCAGAATTGCTTTGCTATCTTGGAATTTTACTTGGCCAAACCAGCTCGCACCATTGCATTGCTACGCCAAGTATGAGTGTCGTATCAAATGTCCTAATTAAATTACGGAACTATAAATAAATTGTCCAGTGTTGTAGTATATTGATATATTAGCCATATGTAGGCTAAACCTAGGTCAAATTACTGCGCCGGCGCTGGTTAAACTAACCGCGTTTCTCTGTAAATATTATTGAATTGAGAAGATTATAGAGCGAACTCACAAGATTCGTGCACTGAAGTTTAGTGCTATTGCAGTTTAAGTTATTGATGATGATGAAGATGATGATGGATTTTGAAAGTTATTATTTAGCTACTTACGTACTACTTATCATCATCATCATCAACGGCCCGTATTACTACTTATACTAATGTACAAAATACCTTCAATATACAAAGACTGTCTGTTAAATTTTAATTAAATATAAACATAAGTTTAAATATATCCCGGTCTGAATAGCTTTTAAAATAATAAATCGATAAAACGAATCTACGAGCATCTATCGTATCCGTTAAGGGAACTAAACTATTTCATTTAATTACTTCTTAATATGTAACTTTAACATCCCTCTTTTTTGGTAGGATGACTATAACTAATAACAATAATAATATAACTGTGATGTTCGGGAGATTCCTGTTAACTCCAAATTGGTTAATGCTCAGAATAAGCGTTTATAAATGTCATGAATATACAAAATTTGTATGGAAAATCGTTCTCATCGTGTTTTTACCAGTTTATTGCTTCACTTCTATAAAACATAGAGTTACCAGAAATAGACCAAAAACATCTATGTTTTTTTAATAATAATGTTGTATTACCAAACTCAAAAACTGACAAATTGGAGTTAACAGAAATTATCATCCAGTAGGCATTTGTGCAATGTCTAAAAAACAAAAGCAATCTTTAAAACCGAATCCAATTATTAAAACCGTAATGAAATAACACATTTAAGTTAAAAAATATTTATATGAATTTATGTGATTAGCCTATACTGTTTTTATCAAACTATTTTAGACATTGAAGTAAGGTCCTCAGAAATGGGATTTATTTTAAAATTCAGTATAAAACTCCTTCGCTACGGAATGCAGATTGAAACAATTTTATTTAATGGCTTGTAACTTTTTATCCTGATAATGTATTATATGTTGCGATACAAGGAACATTTTCTTAGACGCAAGCAACTCAATTAAATAGTCGAATGAAACACTAGAAAATAGTATGCGTAGACTAGGCGTAGGGCTGTCGTAGCTAGGTCTACGAGTTCGTAGTAACTGCTACGCCATTTTCCCGCGCACTTCAAGTAATATTATTATATAGAGTTTGGAAGAAAGAACAGTAAAATATATAGTAATATAAATAATATATAGGGCTATATAGTGATTTAATTTAAGTGATACTTCTAATTTACAAACTAATTAGAATTTATTATAACTTGGTGGTATAGAGTTAGGTATAAAAACTATAAGGAAATATGAACTAGGTACTTATATTGTTTTGAGTCACGTTAATGACCTCAGTAAAAACTTCAGAGGTAAGGCGTTTCAAAGAAAGCTTTTAATTTTACAAAATATGGTTGTAATTAACTATAATTAACTATTACTTACGCTCTTACGGTGATGGAAAACGTAATGAAACCTGCACACTCCTGCACACTACTGAAAAGATTGCGAAAAAATTCAAAGGTTGTGTGTGAAGTCGACCAACACGCACTGGGCCAGCGTGGTTGACTAAGGCCTAATCGCCCTAATTCAGGGTAGGCTCGAGCCCCTCGGTGGGGACGTATATGAGCTGTTGATGAACTATTACTTGTGTGTAATGACATATGACACACAAGTAATTACTTAATTAACTAAGTTAGTACTTAATACCTATAAGGTTGCGTTATTTGCAAACTTTAATTAGGTGAAATGAAGTGTTGTAAGTAGAGTTTTTTATTAATGTAGGTAGTTCGAGAAAGTGAATCTTATTTCAAATTATTATTTTTTTGTCATCTGCAAGTTGAAAAAATAAATTATTAGTCAATAATGGGGACAACTTTATGAAACATAAAAGAATTATTGTACAACATCAACAAACAGCTGCCCATCACACATATAAATGTACCGTGGCCGGGAATCGAACTCGCGACCCTGAGTTTCACAGACAGGCAGGCGAAGGTATTACTAAAAAGTTTATTCATGTAATATTATTGAATAGAAGACCTTGAACTCTGTTCTAGATTTAGATTAAAAATTATGTAAGATTTAGTTTTTTCCTTTCACAATTTACTTTTATCGCAGGTAGAGGATACTTACCTATTTAATTTTCAGTTAGTAACTAACGTCTCAGATGATCTAGTGGCAGTAGTTCATAGTTATTTTTAATTATCTCTGACATATATAATTTTAATGGGTCATGAAACGACTCGGGAAACTTAGTATGGGACGCCCCCTGCCAGGTGGACTGATAACCTGAGGAAGGCCGCTGGTGGTGGCTGGATGAGGAAAGCGGGTGATCGTGCGCTTTGGCGTGTCCTAGGGGAGGCCTACGTCCAGCAGTGAACTGCAATAGGCTGATTGATTGATTGATGAAACGACTACTTCTCTAGATAATTATCGGCTCGACAATCGGGTAATTGACGCTGCAAGTCCTTAGCAAACTGGAGACGAATAATGTGATTTTTGTTTGACAGTGTCCCGACTAGTAATCAAACCCATAACCTCTAAACCATGGAGACTGTAAATATTGCACTGCTACTTATTTTGAACTAGCGGTCCCGTGGGAATAAGACCTTTTCCCGTAAAAAGTATCCTATGTGTTAATTTAGGTTACAAACTATCTCCATTCCAAATTTCAACCAGATCCGTTGAGTACATTAAACGCGAAGGTGGAACAAACATCCAAATATATTTTTATATTTATAATATTAGTGTGATGTGATAAATGGTCAGTTTTGGTTGAGAGAAACAAATGAAAGAGAGGAGCATGTATGGTTAGAATGTTCTCTATTATATTTGATCACAGCTGGCTTCCAAGAAGCATTTACTAACACCATCAGCTCACCCTCTTGGGGATAAAAACGTGACTATTTCTATGTATATGAGTGTAAGTATAATTTGATTAAACTACCTTTACATATCTGTAATTTATACCGTGTTTCAGATAACATTTAAAAAAACTGTTGTAGCATATTCTCATAATAATATGTAAGAAAGAAAGAATGTCGTCTTTCTTAAATAACTGACAAGACAATCATAAGAAAACCTTCCAAGCCAAGGATTTTATTGTCTTTTTCCAATGCTATCACACTAATATTATAAATGTGAAAATATATTTTCCCCTTCATGTTTAAAGTACTCAACGGATTTGGTTGAAATTTGGAATGGAGATAGTTTGTAACCTGGATTTACACATTTTTACGGGAAAAAGTCTCATTCCCACAGGAAAATCTTTCACATCGCTGCTAGTTTGAAATAAATTATATTACACTAGGAATCGAAGTGGTTGCCATGGTTGAAAACGGTAGGAAAGCAACAATTGTAAATATTGAAATAAGTTATATTGTGTTCTATTTTATTCTAATATAGGATTATAGAATAATTAGGATTAAATAGCACATATTTATGTAAATATATTATCTAGATATATTATACTTTAACAAGAGAATATGTACACTAGGATGTATTAATTTGGTATTTTAGTTTAAATTGCACTAATAATGCTTTCAATCTAGATCATTATGCGCACAGATAACGTTGCAAAAAGTAAAAGACATGATTTTAAAACGGCTTCTGATAGTTGGCGTTTTCAGTGTCAGATATGGCATGTTTCCTAATGTTTGAATATAAATTAGATAGATGTGTTTAGTTTAATGCTTAATAAAATAATATTTATGTACTTTAAAATCTAATTATGAATTGAATATTTCTTTTTAACTGTTATTCGTTAGTGAATTAGGACTATATAATGTTAAGTCATAGGTTATCTAATTGCCGAAATCAACGAAACTACGTGAATGGCCGGTTTTTTTTCCAGATAAGCAAAACTATGATAAAGACTCATTGTCATTAATCTAGGTTAAATAATACGCAAAAATTCGCAACTACTTTTATCACGACTATATCAATATAATAGTGTGCGTTGTCCAAAATGAGGTTATCCAAATCAGTCTAACACATTTTTTGTGCAAATAATTTTTATCATAAAGCCGCGACCTTGCTCCCAGCTATCGCCGAATTTGCTAGTCCTAACGTCAACGCGATATCAGTCTAGAAACATTAAAAAAACAAACTTACCAATTTATACTTTTTAAATAAACAATCCAGGCACTCACAACACTGTTTCACTTAAAAATAAATTAAAAAATATAATTCGAATTTAGAACGCGCCGGTCATGTCAGCCGCGTAAGTGCAACGTCTGGTCGTGTTTTGCTTGTGGCGGCGTGTTGCACATCGCGCGATCGCCGGCTGTCGCCGACTGGCAGCGCGCACGCAGGCCGCGACCCCCGCACCCCGCCAAAAAAAATATGCCGCGAAAATATGGCGGGAGGAAACACGCAAAAACTGAAGGGGTGCTCGGCGTTTCTCGCGCTCTGAGGCTGTATGCTAATCCATCGTGTGCTTGGGCCCTTTTTTCCGGGGTGGGAGGTGGGATGCAATTAAAAAGCCGCGCGTGCGTGTGGGTGCGCGATTAGAACGGAGACGGCGAACGGAATGAGTCTGTCACTCGGTTTTTACTTTTTTCTAGTCTGGAATATGTACGAATTGTACGAGTAGATAGATATGAGGAATCGATGATCGCTCGTCTGAGTGCGACGCGATTGCGGATGTTTGCTAATTTTTTTCCCTTGGCGTTCACTTTGCTGATTATTTTTGCTGTAGATCTAAAGTATAGTGTTATTATCGTATTTTAGGTGTTTATCTTATGTACGACGTTAAGTGTTACAACAAGATTACTATTTAGTATTTTATTTTTTTAGTAACTGTACTGCTGTAGGTACTCTAAGTAGATAGCATTTTTAACCTCACCTTATCGAAGTTTAGGTTATCTAACTGAAGCCAATAATAAGTAGTTTTTTTCTCTATACGTAGAACATGAAACGATTTAGTTTTAAAAGAAGTATCTCACTTATATAATATTCTTTGATAAAAATACAAAATTTTATCCTAATGAGTCAAGTTTATGATTTACTTCAATATAATATTTATACCTACGCCTGAATCAAGTTTGTCACCAGCCGAAATTAAATAATAAAAGAAATATGTACCCAAAAATATTGTCTGTGAACGAAAAGACTGTTTTGTCCCATTTCGTGTTATAGAATTAGTGAAGTCTGGTTGCACGGACAATAGACAATAGTGTAGACGGGTTGGCACGGAGCGGCGAGACGGGTCGGGATTTGCAACGTATGGGAAGCTGCAAGCTCTTGCGTGTTTGAGGTTCGAGCTCGGCGTGCAACGCGCGAATAGGGTCTGGAGATACGCATTCTAAGCTATTGTGTAGACGTAGACATGTCTCTTTTGAAAACGTTTTTAATAAGTAGTTTATTTTTATTAGTGGACAGTAAAATACAACGGTTTGATTTGTGTGTCCTTGAAGTTTATAAAGTTGTGATTCCAGTGGTTTAAATGTTTCTAGAGAATTAGTTAGGCGCATTCCTAAAATACATTGTTAATTTATTACGGTGAACGTTGATTATCATCATCTGGAAAATGTCTTAATAGTTAAATGCGAATAAGTGCATCCCGTTTTTTAATAGCTAAAGGCTTTTGTAAAACCCGCTGCATGCGCATGGCTAACGCACGAGGAAGTTGATTGACCAACTGTCAAATCAGCTTCTTTTTATCAAACTAGCGGTCCGTAGCGGCTACGCTCGCGTTATGTAAGATTTTCCCGTGGGAATAAGACTTTTCCCGGTAAAAAGTATCCTATGTGTTAATCCAGGTTACAAACTATCTTCATTCCACGCGGAACAAACATTCAAACATCTAAACATCGAAATATATTTTCTCATTTATGATATTAGTGTGATTAGTGTAATAACAAGGCCGATCGTTTCTGTGAAAGTTTCTTGGTGTGATTTTTAATCATATTTCTTAAAATGTGCCAAATCAATTTACAAATTAGGACGGTATAATTTTATTGAAAAATATTTTTTTAAACAACCCGATTAGTTTAATAACATCTCATATATTCTGTAATAAATGGTTTAAAGTTCGGTCGTAGGTAAGACGCTGAAATTATCACGTCACCGTTAGCCAATGGCGTGGCAGTAAGTCATGTCGCGTCCAAATTAGCCAATAGCGTTGCGCGTGACGTTTATATCTTTTTCTTATCGCTTTATTTTTTTAAATTAAATCACTGAAGCTCTGGCTACCATACATTTTGTATAAGTTGCAAATGAAAACAATATTTTTTTTCCGTGTTTTAGAAAGCTTGCTAGCCGTTAATTTCTTCTTCTGTCAATTTTGTTACTAGAAAAAAGAGGGTTGGTTGGGTTAACTTGGGTTACACGCTGAAAAATATACTTATATGGAAAAGTCGTACGTGACTTTGTATTTAAAGTATAAGTATAAATTAATAAAGAGTAATTTTAATACTTAGCTATCAATATATTCCTATACCTATATATGTTATAGGTACCTACACTACATTTAGACAAAACAACTATTTTAAAATATAGATTACAGTCAAAAGAGGAAAAAGTCTATGCAAAAACAAAATCCATCATAATAAAGCTAATTTTATTAAATTTATCATTAAGTACCTAGCTAATGAACTATAATAATAGTTAATAAATAAATTTAATATATTTTTTTTTAATTATTTTGCGATAATACCCAAAATAATAATTTTGATAATATTTAAGAATAAATATTTGCACTAAAACTACCAGAACTCGGCTTTAAAAATATGCATCTCACTTATTGAACGTGTTCCGATTTTATCTTTTCGCGCGCGAATGGGTTTTTTAGTAATTTCTTTTTAATTGTATGCAGTACGTCTAATAGCAAGCTTAGCTGCCAGTTGCAAGAGAGCTCGAGCTTGCAGCACTTACTGGCCAGTTGCGGGCCAGTTACACTATTTGCATTATAATAGCTTAGTTGGCGAGGGGCAGCGCTAATTGTTCGACGATTTAAATTTAGAATTCAATTAAAGAAGCCAATGTTAAAAATATGTTTATTCAAGATATGTTAATAAAGTATTTTAAAATGGTCAAAATTTAATAGAGTATTTCCGGGTGTCTCTACATTTTAAAACTAATTGTTATTTAAATAATTTGTCACAAAAAATAGCATACACATATATTTAAGCGTAACAAAAATAAAAAATAATAAATTATTCACTTACCTTGAAGTTGGGATGATCTCTGGACTTCCAAAAAATTTAAACTCAACAAAAACAATCAACAAAATAACAACAGAGTCACAGAGTCATTGTCCGACAACATAACACCACGAAAACAAACAAAATCATTCACAAAAACTATTCAGAAAAATAGAAAAAGAATTTCGCGTGTTCGAATTTTGAAACGTCCAATAAGAGCGACCGTCCAGCCAATCCGTCACACGACTAGTCGTGTCCACATACGCACGTGAGAAACTTTACCGAAGTTCGGCCAAACTTTAGCCGCCACGCGCCTGAATCACCCGATACTAGTTCGTTGTCGCGCTATTTCAAACTTAAATATTGCGAATGTATTTTGAAAGCGGCCAGTTATTTTTTTATTTTATTTATTTTAATTGCTAATGATAATGAAATAGTTTTTTTTTTCGGAAGCGTCCACCCGTCCGGTCGGGTCCAGCCGGTCTGCAATATTAACACGAGCCGCGTCCACCTTTTGTAATGAAACGTTCACACATGCTTCCGCATTACCGTCCGATGCCATCAATAATGAAGCCGGGCGGGAAAAAACAAAACGGCGCACCTCTCCCGGCGAGGCGCCCGCCGACACTACAGCCTCCTCGTCAAAGATCAGAATTGCATATCTGGGTTGCGTTAATGAGCGGGGGTTGGGGGTTGAAGGGGGGTCGAAAAAGTGGCACCGCTCGCGCGCGAATATAAATTCATCGCCAAAAAATCATTACGCGGGGGGTGGTATTACGGGTACTGCGCGGGTTCGTATAGTTTTTAAATCGGGCGCTCACTCCGTGGCGCGGCGCCGCGGCGGGCGGCAGCGCCACACTACTGCAACCGACGGACCTCCTACCACTACTGCACTTCACTACTGGCCACCACGCATGCACCTTCACATTTACTTTTTTAAAAGAAAACTTTCCTTGAACATAAAATCCAAATTTTGAAGATCTGTCTAGGGTTGAACGAAAAGTTTCTGAAGTTCGACGCTTTTGAATTTGAAAATGGAATGGCGGGAAGTTAATGTGTATAGAGATTGATTTTACTTTTTTCGTAGGTTCTGTTTCCACGTGTATGCAAATGCCTCTTTGGGCGACGATCGTAATCAATTTGTGCGTAGGCTGGTTCCGCAGGGGGGCAGGGGATAGGGGGCACATAGCACACACACTGAGCGTGCCAAATTAAATCTAATACAAAATTGCGTTTTATGTTCGCGCTAGTGCGTGTGTGTGGCACAATGCGAACTCGCGCCCGGTACATTCGGCCACAAATTTGTTGATTAGAAATAGCTTAGTTTTTATAGCAAATAGTTATTATTTAAATTTAAATTTCCTTAAACAGGCAATACCGTCATTCATAGTGAAACTGAAAGTGATTTCCTGTTGGTAATGTATAAATCTATTAACTAGGTAAAATCCATGTTAGGATGCAACATGTTCTATTTGCGGTTATAACTAATATTGGATAGAAACACTAAGTTCAAACATTTTCCTATTAGATATGATTTGTTCAGTTGTTATAACTACATTAAAATAGTGTCAATTTAATCTGGGCTTTAAATTCTAGAATTAATTAGTTTCATATTTTTAAAACTAACTACAATAATATCCACGAAAATAAAATATTCATACAGAATACTTTACTAAATATTTTAGTGCAATAATAGTGTCAATTCGGCATACGCCCAACTAAACTTAAATTAGTCCTGTCACTTTAGTTTAGTTTAGTTGGGCGTATGCTGTATCGACACCAATACCTTATTGTTGGATTCGACAAACTTACATTCGCCCCACGCTCTAATGTCAAACCCGTTTATTTTAATTTAGTTTAGTTGGGCGTATGCTGTATCGACACCAATACCTAATTGTTGGATTCGACAAACTTACATTCGCCCCACGCTCTAATGTCACACCCGTTTATTTTAGTTTAGTTTAGTTGGGCGTATGCTGTATCGACACCAATACCTTATTGTTGGATTCGACAAACTTACATTCGCCCCACGCTCTAATGTCAAACCCGTTTATTTTAATTTAGTTTAGTTGGGCGTATGCTGTATCGACACCAATACCTAATTTTTGGATTCGACAAACTTACATTCGCCCCACGCTCTAATGTCAAACCCGTTTATTTTAATTTAGTTTAGTTGGGCGTATGCTGTATCGACACCAATACCTTATTGTTGGATTCGACAAACTTACATTCGCCCCACGCTCTAATGTCACACCCGTTTATTTTAGTTTAGTTTAGTTGGGCGTATGCTGTATCGACACCAATACCTTATTGTTGGATTCGACAAACTTACATTCGCCCCACGCTCTAATGTCACACCCGTTTATTTTGGCGCCAATGATCGTAATATCATGTAGTCACTTTTTTCTAAACCAAAACTGTCTCACTACTGGGCGAAGACCTCTTTCTGTTCCCACAGTCCGTAGTTCTCAATTTTGTTCTAGCATCAAGTAATACCTCTACCAGTAAGTCTAAGAACAGCCTCCGTAGCCGAGTGGTCGAGATTTCATTCCGGGTACGATTCCCAGTGGAGACACTGTCAAGCAAAAATCTCTTTGTGAGACTTTCCCTAGTTCGGGACATTGCAGGCCGAATCACCTGATTGCCGATCAGAAAGATGATTCCGTGCTTCGGAAGGCACGTTAAGCCGTTGGTCCCGGCTACTATCAAGAGCCAAGTTAGTGGCCTTTGGCGGCTTTATAACACTGACACCAGGGTTCGTGACGTTGGTTGTCGACCTTACAACCCACACGGACACGATGATGATGAGTAAGTCCAAGTGCTCACATAAATTACAATAATTTCACAAATTAGAAGCTGCTGAGACCGTTTATTCGATTAGAAGCGTCTAAAATGGTAACCGATGAGAATAATAATATTATTATTCTGACAAAAGAAATCGAAAAGATTCGAGTTATTTTACGACCTGAAATAAAAAATCTCTACACGTATATTGTTCTGACATATTCAATGTTTTTCACCGCAAAAAGGAGGAAATTTAGCCTAAGAAAATTCACAGAATACGCGTGCATCTTTACCATTTTCTTTGCAAATACTATCGAATACAATTCATTAATTAATTAATCATGAGTACAATAATTACGAATAGTAATCGTGCAATGAAATAGAAAACGCGACTGTACTTTAAAACTCACACAGGCTTAACGTTAAAAATGAATTACCAACACAGAGAGAAGCCCCCCTACACTCATTTTCATTTCGATGTTTTTGGGTTTTTGCCTCCCTCCGCCCTCTTCCCCCTACCTCCCCCGCCCTATGAAAATAGGATATATTTTTATGTTTTATTCCTCCGGAAGCTTGTAGCTTAGTTGCATGTTTATTAGAACTTTTTATTAGTAGAAACTGTACGGGTTTTCGCGTTTTTCCGCTTTATATTTCGGGATGTACGAGTAATGCGGCTGTTTTGCGTTGATCCAACTGTTTCTGGTCACGGAATGTTTGTATTTCATTAGGTTTAGTTTGTTATTGTGTACTAGCATGGTAGGATATCAATCTGGCTTTATTGGTTTGTCATAAGGATTGTAAAGGCTGAGTCGTTTGATTTTCGTGTTGTCTGTTCGTAATACTTCCGTCATCTATTTCCGTTGATGTTGCGAATTATTGATTCGGTAGTAAAGTTGTCTTGTGACTTGGGTTGTTTAATATTCAAATTAGAACAGAGAAAATATATGTTTCTCGACTTCATTAGGACCACCCTGTATCTTCTCTAATCAATAGCTAATATAATATATTATGACATATTATGTCTCCACCGAGGGGCTCGAGCCTACCCTGAATTAAAGCGATTAGGCCTTAGTCGACCACGCTGGCCCAGTGCGGGGTGGTCGACTTCACATACAACCTTTGATTTTCTTCGCAGGAGTAAGCAGGTTTCATCACGATGTTTTCCTTCACCGTAAGAACGTCAAATAAACGTACATAATATGACTTCGAATTTCGAAAACACATTGGTGCTTATAGTGGGGATCGAACCCGCGTCTCCCAGACGGGAGGCAGCGGCCCTGACCACTAGACCACCGACGCTAAGGGACAAGAGATGGCCATCCTAATATTAGAGCTGTCAAACATCGAATTTGAACCTTATGGCTGCGTCGATTGAACAATTTTAGAGAGCACTTAAAACATGCGACAAAAAAACGTCTTAATTTGACAGCTATGCCCTATTTTTAGGTATCATTCGTTCATCTGAATTCATCACCACTCTTTCATTGATCGTAAAAACAAAGAGCTGGATTTTAAAATTAGAATTAGAGCTTACTAGTATTATTGTGAAAAAAAGCGTGGGGTGCTCGATATAGGTACGAAAAATATGGCACAAAGCACCTCCCCCACGCTTTTTTCACAATAATACTAGTACTTTTCGTTCATTATTGTTTTCAGCTTATATTAAGAATTATTTTTCACTTTTTAGTTTGATGTGCTTTAAAAGCGTGTTTTTTAGATTTTTTAACCATATTTTTAGGGTTTTAGAGTTTTTAGGGTTATACTAACATAATTGCAGCCATTGTACAAATCCAAGTTCATTTTCTTCAATAATTTCCCGCCTATTTCTTGGCCGTCCGCTCATTTACTTTTTAATTTTCAACTCTAGACAACAGGTTCTTTTGCCCTAAAAATACACGATCAAAAAGTAGGTTACTACGTTCCTTGGATATCGGCAATGTTTAAGGAAAATGGAGCTAACCTGAATAATTAGAGGGATTATTTTTAGAAGGATTATTTTAAGACTACCATCTTAAAAAAATACCCTTTTCGTACTCGTGTTTGTTAAGTTTTCTACAGAAGAATTTTATTTTGTATTGTGATTTTTCTTTTGTTTTTTATGTATTAATTATACAGCTCTACTTAGCTATAAGCTCCCTATATAAAGTACGCAGATGTTTGTGTTTCGTATTGCATGTGACTGGTTGTTAGGTTATGGCTTACTCGCGGCTACTCTCGCGTTATGTAAGAATGTGAAATAAGACTTTTCACTCAAGTATCATATGTGTTAATCCAGGGTACAAACTATCTCTATACCAAATTTCATTGAAATCCATCCAGTAGTTTAGGCGTGAAAGCGGAACAAACATCCAAACATCTAAACATCCAAATATATTTTCACATTTATATAGGTATTATCAGTGTGATATGTACTTCCTTCGCAAGCCGAGGCCTTTGATCATTTGGTTTATCCGATTTCTACGTGAAGATGTGAGCTGACCCTATTTTTAAAAGCTGGGAACAAAACAGGATGTGTTCTTCTCCTTATCCTGTGTTATAACGTGACATTGATCAACCTTACAACTGGGGGCCGTTTCACGAAGCTACAAGTTACAAATTACAAGTACAATTCGACGTACATTGCGCAGACGATTAGAGAAAACGATAAGGGTTTACAGTTTAGGCGAATTGGCTACGCAATGTATATCAAATTGTAACTTTTTACTAGTAACTTGTTGCTTCGTGAAACGGGGCCCTGATGTATTTTTTTTTTAAATAGTCTCTTGTTTCCCATAGCTCGGCAGAGGCCTTCCCATTCTTCTTCCAACCATCACGATCATGGGTCTTTGAACACCAGCCTCTAAGGAATGTGTCTTACCGTATGATGAAATATGAAAGAAAAATCGAAAATTCAAATAAGAGCAACTTTCGTATGGTCGTAAGAGGTCATCATTAACAGCTCATATATATTACGTCCCCTCCGAGGGGTTCGAGCCTACCCTGAATTAGGGCGATTAGTCAACCACGCTGGCCCAGTGCGGGCTGGTCAACTTCACACACAAGCTTTGAATTTCTTCGCAGGAGTGTGCAGGTTTCATCACGATGTTTTCCTTCACCGTATGAGCGTCGAATAAACGTACATTATTAATTCAAAATTCGGACACACATTGGTACGTGATGGGTAAAAGGTAAAAGAGGTCCTAAATAATGTCGTCATCATCATCTTTTCAGCTGAAAGATGTTTACCGCTAGACGAAAGCCTCCCAAGGATCTCCCAAGGAGCACAACGACTGCTCCTGCCCTGCTCAAATCCAGCGTCTTCCTGCGACATTCACCAGATCATCAGTCCACTTTGTGCGGGGCTTGACCACACTGCATCTTCCGGTGCCCTCCTGTCCACTTCAGGGCATTTCTAGGAGCAATATCATATATCTGACGCCGTGTTCTTTTACCTAAACGACAGTTTATGTGTGTGTGATTGTGAAGGCCATAAAATTATCAAATAAAATAAAATATTAGTACTAAAATATCACAAACCTTAATCTATTATTGTTAGTATTTTAAATTTAATATAATTTAATGAAACTATTATTATTATTATTAAACAATACAATTCATAGGTATAAATTTTATAACTTTAAAAGAAATATTTTACACAGCTTCACCATGGGATTATTTTAAGTGTATTTGTCTGTGTTCCTTGTGTGCAATGAAGTATATTATAGTCTATTCAATTCTATTCTAAAATTAATTATTGTTATGCAGTAATTTACGTTATTGGTTTGTTTGAAACTCTATTTTTTGGTAGAGCTTATTTTTTTTGTTTCACAGTCATAATAGGTAGAGTATGTGTTATTTGGCGACTCGGAATGCGCATGTTTGAATCCCAGTATGTACCAACCCGTTTTTGAATTTTGAATTTACATGAAGATACTTTTATTCAACGCTTTTATGCTGAAGTAAAATGTGAAGGAACACGCCGGCAACGGAATGCAAAATTAGTTTTTGAAGTCGGCCATTCCGCACTGGGTCCGCACGGCCTGATCACTATAGTTCAAAGAAAGCTCGAGCCCCTTGGTGGGGACTAAGATATGAAATCAATTCGGTATTCCAGCGTTATTGCAGCTCTTTTTTAGACACATTTATTCCTTAATTCTTTCACCCTTTTCTTAAAGTGGAAAGAACAGCTTTTTTTCTCAGCAGTAGTGGGACAACATAGGCTAAGTAAAACTCGATTAGTGGGACAACAAAGGCTAAGTTAAGACTCGATTAGTGGGACAACAAAGGCTAAGTTAAGACTTGATTAGTGGGACAACAAAGGGTAAATAAGGCTCGATTACTGGGACAACAAAGGCTAAGTTAAGACGCGATTAGAGGGAAACATAGGCTAAGTAAGACTCGATTAGTGGGACAACATAGGCTAAGTAAGACTCGATTAGTGGGACAACATAGGCTAAGTAAGACTCGATTAGTGGGACAACATAGGCTAAGTAAGGCTCGATTAGTGGGACAACAAAGGCTAAGTTAAGACTCGATTAGTGGGGCAACAAAGGCTAAGTAGGACTCGATTAGTGGGACAACATAGGCTAAGTAAGACTCGATTAGTGGGACAACATAGGCTAAGTAAGACTCGATTAGTGGGACAACATAGGCTAAGTAAGGCTCGATTAGTGGGACAACAAAGGCTAAGTTAAGACTCGATTAGTGGGACAACAAAGGCTAAGTAGGACTCGATTAGTGGGACAACATAGGCTAAGTAAGACTCGATTAGAGGGACAACAAAGGCTAAGTTAAGACTCGATTAGTGGGACAACAAAGGCTAAGTAGGACTCGATTAGTGGGACAACATAGGCTAAGTAAGACTCGATTAGTGGGACAACAAAGGCTAACTTAAGACTCGATTAGTGGGACAACAAAGGCTAAGTAGGACTCGATTAGTGGGACAACATAGGCTAAGTAAGACTCGATTAGTGGGACAACAAAGGCTAAGTAAGGCTCGATTAGTGGGACAACAAAGGCTAAGTTAAGACTCGATTAGTGGGACAACAAAGGCTAAGTAGGACTCGATTAGTGGGACAACATAGGCTAAGTAAGACTCGATTAGAGGGACAACAAAGGCTAAGTTAAGACTCGATTAGTGGGACAACAAAGGCTAAGTAGGACTCGATTAGTGGGACAACATAGGCTAAGTAAGACTCGATTAGTGGGACAACAAAGGCTAACTTAAGACTCGATTAGTGGGACAACATAGGCTAAGTTAAGACTCGATTAGTGGGACAACAAAGGCTAAGTAGGACTCGATTAGTGGGACAACATAGGCTAAGTAATACTCGATTAGTGGGACAACAAAGGCTAACTTAAGACTTGATTAGTGGGACAACATAGGCTAAGTAAGACTCGATTAGTGGGACTACAAAGGCTAAGTTAAGACTCGATTAGTGGGACAACAAACGCTAAGTAGGACTCGATTAGTGGGACAACATAGGCTAAGTAAGACTCGATTAGTGGGACAACAAAGGCTAAGTTAAGACTCGATTAGTGGGACAACATAGGCTAAGTAAGACTCGATTAGTGGGACAACAAAGGCTAAGTTAAGACTCGATTAGTGGGACAACAAAGGCTAAGTTAAGACTCGATTAGTGGGACAACATAGGTTAAGTAAGACTCGATTAGTGGGACAACAAAGGCTAAGTTAAGACTCGATTAGTGGGACAACAAAGGCTAAGTTAAGACTCGATTAGTGGGACAACATAAGCTAAGTAAGGCTCGATTAGTGGGAGAACATAGGCTAAGTAAGACTCGATTATTGGGACAACATAAGCTAAGTAAGGCTCGATTAGTGGGAGAACATAGGCTAAGTAAGACTCGATTAGTGGGACAACAAAGGCTAAGTAAGACTCGATTAGTGGGACAACAAAGGCTAAGTTAAGACTCGATTAGTGGGACAACATAGGCTAAGTAAGGCTCGATTAGTGGGATAACATAGGCTAAGTAAGACTCAGTTATGTTTTGTAAGTCATAAATAGCATTACGTATATGTGCTGTTGATGGTGAAATAGCATTTCAGGCTGTCAAACCGGTACTCGTATGTGGTAACAGACAGAGTAATGTTGCATTTTGATAGTACAGCCGAAATTTAAGAGATGAAAACAATATGTTTTAACTAGCGGTCCGCCCGTGGCTACGCTCGCGTTGTGTAAGATTTACCCGTGGGAATAAGACTTTTTCCCGCAAAAAGTATCCTATGTGTTAATCCAAGGTACAAAATATCTCTATTCCAAATTTCATCCCAATCCGTTCAGTAGTTTTTGCGTGAAAGAGTAACAAACATCCATCCATACTAACAAACTTTCGTGTTTATAATACTCGTATTAGTAAGGATTTAGCTACGTTATCGGACGAACCTGGATGGACTACAACACTCAACTTTTGCGGTCACCATATTTTACATAGTTCGGGAGCTGCACACCCAAAAAATAAAATGATCCGTTGACGGTGGACCGGAGTAGGGGTCGGGGGAGGTTTAATAAATTCATTTGTAGTTTTTCCAATAATGCCCCCATTGGCGGAAAAATTACTACTTTTCATTTAGCCCGCCTAGTTGTTTATCTCTTTTTATCATTAACAACCGAATATATTGGCGTCACATGTTTTTTTTGTGCCGCCCGCACACATGCACTGATATTGTGCATGGTTTTATACTTATGTAGGGAGGTTACTTATTTACGTGAGATGCAGCATATGATGTAAAACAGCCATAATATTTTTAAGCTCTCATTCCTACCAGATATTGCAAAATTTGGGCGCACTGCGTTAGAGTAAGGTTTAGGTAAGTACTTTAATTACAGATTCACTGTAATAGAATGTCTTGTTCTGACCTTTGGCATTTCCTAGTACCTTAATCGATTTATTTATAGCTAATCTGACCAAACTAACTTAAAGAAATTCTTCCATTAAAACATTTTTCGATTCAAAGTGTCAATAAAATATAGGACCAAACTTATCGAACCTGTATGCAGATAACAATTCATACTTCTACATCGTACCCTTATTACGTTTCCACGCATCTTTTGCTATCGTCTTTTCGTCTTTGGGTCACACGACGCCTGCTATGCTCCTACTACGTGGGTGGAGCGTGCTAAGACTGCAGGCGGGTAAACCCGCCTCGTAGGTGCATAATTTCCTAATGTGACTGCGCGGCCCCTACGTCGTAGGTGCGGTGTTACCAGATTCCTCGAACGTATGCGGCGCACCTACCGAGGCGGGTGCGGGTGCGCATGGTTGTATTGCGTTTTTTTAAGCAGCCAAAACTTACCTATTTATGTAATTTACGCCGAAAATGACGATTCGAGAATTGGTCAGATTATGTCCTCACTCCAAAATTTCTAGTTAGTCTCAGCCGTACCATCAGTGGTACAACTGGTACGGGGGGCTCCGTAGTGATAAGTCCTGACATGCACTTAACTTATTCTCTACCTAATGCAAGTCTCACAGCAAACAATCATATAGACATAAAGAATAGAATTCAGTTTCTGGATTTAAAAAATAAGCAAGTTACTCACGTCTTTGAAAGAAGTTGACACCACGATACAAATCTGCAAACACAAGAAAGTTTCAATTAGATTTATACATCTTAATTCGATCTTAACTATCTTTACTGAGGTGGTTAATACCAAAATTATAATTTGAGATAAAAAAATACTGAATGAAGGCGATCAATCCTGAAAGAAATTGCTGATAATAGCTATAGCATATGAAGACACAGCAATTACGTTGTCTAGTATAATATGATACAGTTAGTACCGTAGCCTATTAGATGCACTAAGCATTGGTCCGCCAATTCTTCTAACCTCGCAAGTGCCACGTTCATCTGCAGGATTCGAACTAACCTACACTAAGCCACGTGTTTAAAAGTTCTAAAACATAAATTATCCTAAGTCCTCTTAATGAAAAACTTACCAAACATAGCCAAATCGTACCCGAATTTAGTAATCCACAAATTAATAAAATATAGACCAAAATTATAAGTGCTGAAATCTATCTACGACTGCGTTTTAAGGCAGACAGAACACAAATAGTTATGTCTAAGTTAGCACAGATGTTCTATAGTATAAATTCTAATAAGAATACTAAGTCAATAATTCGATCCAAAGGCGCATTCACATTTGGCAGCTGTGCCGAAGGTTATAAAAAAAGAAAATGCGAAAAAAGTGTGATGTTTCTTCGACTGCTCTTCTCCTCAGAAAAAACATTATTTTGTTTGTAAAGCGCCAATGGGGGATTTTCCGACAGCCAATAAAAAAAATAGTTCATAAAACTTTGATAGATGGCGTTGACGATTCGTGAATGAAGAAATCCGGCGAGTCACCCAGGGCCATAAAAGTATTTAAAAAAAAAAGAATCCACGACGTACACCTGGCGCCATCAATCGTCTTAATTAGAACTATTTTTTTTTTTTAAAGAGCTGTCGGAAAATCATCCATTATGACGTCATAAAGTGCCTGTATACAGTGAAAAAAAAAAAATGTCTGTAAGATGAAATTATGGCGCGTTCACTAACATTAAAAAAGCACTTCGTATTTTATATTTCCCCGATTTTTGGTTCGGCTTTTATACATTTTCTCTTTACATCGCTATACGTTAATTAGACGCATTGTGTTAGGAGTTTATTTGACTATTCTTCTCCAAAGAAGATAGCACAGCTTGTTAGTGAAGAAAAAGAAGTGAAGTGTTTGGAATATTTCAATTATGACTTTATAAACTTTTTTTAAATTCAAGAATATTTAACGGTTTTGATCGATTTGAATTATGTCGCGTAGGAATTTAGCATACTTCAATAACCTTGTGTATTAGTTACAAGTATGAATACACCCTTACTCATGTATTTGGACAGTTGCGGACATTTCCATGTTGTTGCGTGCGAATAGACGTAGGTGCCAATAATTTTGCATTAAAACGGTAAGTTGAAATGATTTTTTTTTATCTAGTATCATGAACGTCATGTTTTGTTTCTTTATTTATTATGGCAGAGCGCTCATCGTTCGCGTAGAATGTTGGAATTAACCAGAGATTGTAATAAATAATTAATATGAGCAGAGTAATAAATAATATGAGCGTCGGTGGTCTAGTGGCTAGGGCCGCTGCATCCCGTCCGGGAGACGCGGGTTCGATCCCCACCACGTACCAATGTGTTTTCGAATTTGGAATTCATATGTACGTTTATTCAACGCTTTTATGGTGAAGGAAAACATCGTGATGAAACCTGCACACTCCTGCGAAGAAATTCAAAGGTTGCGTGTGAAGTCGACCAACCCGCACTGGGCCAGCGTGGTCGACTAAGGCCTAATCGCCCTAATTCAGGGTAGGCTCGAGCCCCTAGGTGGGGACGTATATGAGCTGTTGATGATGATGATGAATAAATAATAGCATGTAAATCTAAATTATTTTTACATCCAGGAAGTGCGTCGGTGCTGTAGTGGCTAGACCCGATATTTCGTTAATTTTAGGACTAAGTACTACCTAGATCATCAACAGCTCATATATAGGTACATCCCAACCGAGGGGCTTGATCCTAACCTGAATTAGGGCGATAACAAAACAAAAACCCCTCTAAGCTCCATATAGTCTGTGTTAATGTAAGATCTTCTTACCCCGTTAGGGATGTAGGCGTGAAAATATGAGGTACGAAACACAAATCGCAAAAACTTACACGTATCATTTATCCGAATAATCCTACACTTGCACAAACTTATAATCCTAAATATTCCTCATCATCTTAACAGTATTTATTAATCTTAAATACCTACTTGCGATATCGCAAGCCTCACAGCATTTCGAAAAGTAGAAAAAAAAACGCGGGTAGCTCAAAGAATCCACCCTGATTAGAAACAAAAAGCGAGAGAAAAATCCTGGCGCTCATACGGAGACAATATGAAGACTCCAAGTGGAATTTAAATATGTACGGAATTAGGAGACGGGTTGAGGGGGTGGGTGGAGGGGGAAGCCCCGGTTTTTCAAAACTAGAAAGAGATGAACATGCGTTAGTATCGCGATCTGTGTGGCGTTTCTGGTGTGAACGAGATTGGGTTAGAGGGATAAGTCTTGAGATAATTTAAATGTTTGTAAGTGGAAATATAAAAATTGTATTTACTGTCAGCCAGAGGGGTTTTAACATCAGCGTGTGTAGTAGATGTAGATTTGGTTTGTGTAGCTTGTAAGTCGCTTAAGAAATGCCTGCCATATTTCAATGCCTTGTAAGTTGATTGCATGTAGGTAATTCGGAAGTCCTAAATGTTTTTTTTTTTACCGTTATGTCTGTATCTTCCTCTGTTTATTTCTACTTCTATCCCTACTGTTGGTGATCGCTTTATTGTTCAATTACACGATCTCAACTTCGTACTTTTTTACCATACTGCAAGATTTACAAGTGCAGAATGTAAAAATAAAATTTTAATTCTTGGATTAAAACTGAAACTTTAACGACGTCTTGATTTTCATGAAAAAAATATACGGAGAAACCGAATGACCGCGTCTGCTTCTTTCACCAATCTTTATAAATAAATCATAATATAAATGCTAGTGTTACCTTCAGATATATCTCCTGACCTCTAAGCTCATGTGAGGCCCACGCACGCGCTGTAATGAGCGCGCGCGGGGGGTAGTTAGACAATTTTACAACTGCGCCGCTCCGTTTTTTGGGAGACTCGCGTCGCTAGGTGTGTTGTGGAGATTAGACTGCGTTCAGATGCGACACTTGGCCTATTCTGGAGTATGTTTTGTACCTAAATGTGTTTTAAGGCTGCATCTCGTTATTTATGTTATTCAAGTTAGATTATGTAGACTAACAGACTGATAACACTCGCTATATCTCAACTGATGGGTGATAAAAAAGGGTCAACTTATTTCAAATATAAGGTGTCAATGCTAAAAAGAGAGGCCGTTCGTAATCCCAACAGACTACTCAACTCAACAGTCTTTGTAGTTTGTATTTTCGTGTTTTTTATTGCACTTATAAAATAAAAGAATATCGAGAAACAGCGAGAAGTAAATAACCCTACAATCGACTGTAAAAAAGTGTTCATTGGAAAAATTACAGATAGCATTGGAAGTACTACAAACATTGACGCGATATCGGCTTGTCAGAAAAAGCTTTATGATCATGCAAAGAGAGCGTGGAATACGTCAATTGCTTCTCTTCGACTCGAATCGGAACTTCTTCGATAAGAATGTTTCTTTTTGACGATTTTCCTGATACGTTCAAGCCTTTTTCACTTCAATAAGTTTGGTGGTTCCTTATTTCACTATTTTCGCATTTAGTCGGTAAAGTCGAATTTTTCTCCACGTCCCTTCTGCGATTCATAACCTTTGCCGACATCTGTAGGTGCGCACAAATTTGCATATGTCGAAATAATTTAGGGGGTTACTCACACTTGTGCACTAATGTTCGCACACATTGAAGGTAGTAAGAAAATTGCGTATTCGGCATATAATGAGCCCTTCGAGTGTGGAGTGTTCGCGAGTAGGCATTTGACTTATATCGGGTAGGTAGGCTTATTTTTTCTTGAGAATCTTCTTTAGCGTTGTTAAATTGAATATCTATAAATATGACTTCGAATATGAGGTTAAGAGTATATTAAAGGCTAGGACTTATTCAGTAATGGAAGATTTTGAATCGCGAACGATGGAAGGAAATCGTTTGAAGTGTCTTGAAGAGCTAACGGATCGCGCTAAGAACCAATCTCAGTAATCATTAATATGATTTGAATACTTTGTATAGGAATAGCAAATAAAGAAAATTAGGAATAAGTATTTACATGTGAACTAATATTGACAACACAGGGTAGGCTTGAGCCCCTCAATGGGGACGTAAGATGTGATATAAATATTGAAAAAAAACTTGTAAGACGAATTCAAATGTGTATGTGTGTGAGTTCTTAGACATTTCTTTCAAATTCTAATATCCTTTACTGCACCAAAAATAATATATTTACACAGTTACAATACAATAGAGGCAAGGCAATTGGCAACCTTATCGCTTTAAACGATTTCTTCAAGTTAATAAAGGCTTTCGTAATAAATTTTACAATCCCTTCTTGGATGGATGAAAGTTGGTACTTTAGATTAACACAGGATACGTTTTACAGGAAAAGTCTTATTCCCACGGGAAAATCCTACATAACGTGAACGTAGCCGCAGGTGGACTGCTAGTTAAAAATAAACTAAATGTATGGTAGTACACGACACAAACGAGCAACAGAAGCCTTAATTGCCGTCTCGGGTTCCGGTTTCCGGCCTGAAGGGTCCGCTGAAGCCTTATTAGTCATAGTAATAGTCTGACCATCCACTCTACTCTACATACAATTAATCAAAGTGATTTATTACTAACTAGCTGTCCGCCCATGGATACGTCTGCGTTGTTGGCGGATTTTACCTGTTTTTAAAACTAACAACACCATCTATGAACGCGGAGAGAGACAATATAGTTCCGAGCGCGTTACATAGATGACGTTGTTGGTTTTAGTAATCTTACTGCGGTGTGCCATACTGTGGGGGTAAGACATTTCTCCGCGGTACAAAGCAGCTTTTATACGGTCTTAGGTACCAAACTATCTTTATATCAAATTACATCAAAATCGGTTCCGTGAAAGCGTAACTAAATTCACACAGCTACTTTCGCATTTATTTCATTACCAGCCCATATATATACCCACCGAGGGGCTTAAGCCTACCCTGAATTAGGGCAATTAGGCCTAAGTCGACCACGCTGGCCCAGTGCGGGTTGGTCGACTTCACACACAACCTTTAATTTTTTTTCTTTAAAAGTTTTCCTTAACCGTAAGAGCGTCCAAGAAACGTACATATAAATTCTAAAACACATTGATACATGGTGGGGATCGAACCCGCGTCTCCCGCACGGAAGACAGCGGTCCTGGCCACTAGGCCACCGACGCTCGCATTTATATCAAGTAAGGATATTCGTTTTTAGTCATTTTACGGTTTCACCCCGGTCGATTTCGCGGTTTGTGCTCATTACATTAGCAAATATCACATTCGTAAAATATCAATATTTTGACAAACCAAGTCACTGGGTTCATATCTCATTCTTAAGCAGATTACTAGTGCCTGTTTAAAATCTACAAAATCATCATCATCATCATTTTCAGCCCACATCACCCACTGCTGTATAGGCCTCTTCTCGACTGCGCCACTCCTCACGGTCCTGTGCCATCCGCATCCAGCCTGACCCTGCCAGTTTGGCAATGTCATCGGACCATCGGGCTGGTGGTCTGCCCAATTGCCTTGTTGTTCCTCTTGGCCACCACTCTGTGACTGCTTTGGTCCACCGGCCGTCATTCCGTCTAGCCAAGTGTCCTGCCCATCTCCATCTAAATCTCGTGATTCGTTTGCCTACGTCTTCGACCTTTGTTTTTCGTCGAATTTCAATGCAACAAGATCACACTGCGAAAAAATCTTTTTCAGCACTTTTATTTTCGGTCACAATTTCTGTACTAAGTCTAAAAATAAATTTTCCTATTAGAAAAACAAATAGCACCAAAATCGTAAACTTTTATGCTGTTCTTACATCTAAAATAAGCATAATATTTGTCATAAAACTACTACAGGAATTCAAAATAAAATTGCCGTTAGGGGTCCCCCACATAAATCATAGAGCGGCATCGAGGGGGTCCCTCTACAAACACATGGGTCGGGTGATATGAATTTTTTAATAGTATCGTTAAATATTAGTTTGATATGTACTTTTTGATTTTAGTTGTGTAGCAGTACTCCTACCTTCTTCTGCTATTTTGTTTCTGGCAATTCAGTACTTTTAAGTACTGGCAGTCTCATCATTCATTTTCAATTTATTTTCAAATTAAGAATCCATCCGTTTCCGTTCTGTCATTTTCATAAAAAAATCCTCATTCCACCTCAAGTCGTTAGACTGTGATCATAACCGTATTTTTATTGATTTTATTCGAAAGTAAGTTTTTAAAGTGTTACGTTGATTTCTTATACTAATAAACCGTGTGTGCAACTATCTGGACTGAACCCTGTTTTCTTCTTTACAAATAATTTTTCTTTCTTTCTTCTGCCACGCTACCTCTCTACAACTACATCTTCTACCACATCTTCACCACCTTCAAACTACTTTCTATCATCTTGCGGCCAGCAGTCCTGTCGTGGCAGCTGCTCGGCTTAGTTGTATGCTAGCTTTTCTATTAAAACATTTCAGATTGCTTGAATAAAAGGAGCCTTATTTTTTTGTGGTTATTACTGTTCCCTGCACATACGAGTAGTATTGTTAAGGTTCCTAATCTTGCCGTTTATATGACTCAAGTACGCGCCCGCTATGTTACCACGTTGTCCGATAAATAAATACTTAAATATGTGGGGACATGTCACACAAGACCATCTGATCCCAAACTAAGCATAGCTTGTACTATGGGTATCTGACAGCTGATATACATTACATAAATAGATAAATACATACTTATATAGATAAATAACACCCAGACACAAGGCAAACACAAGTGCTTATCACACGAATGTTTGTCCTGGGCGGGATTCGAACCTGCGACCCTGTGCTCACACCGGCTTCGCCGATTGATAGATTACGTCCGTTTGGAGAAAAAAGCCGATTTATGATCTATTTTTATGAAAATAAGATGTTCCGCGAACAACAAGCCTAGGATAATCCTAACCTGGAAATTATTCAATGAAATTCTGAAATGGTCAGAATGGCTAACAATACCTGCCCCGCTACCATGACGACCGTCGATAAAATAAACCGTGCGCCATATAAAGTGACCGCCAATAGTATCCAAAGTTTATATCGCGCGAAGATAAGAAATATGTTACTATTGGTGGTTACGTTTTATGTCGCGCGGTTTATTTTATCTACGGTCGTCATGCAGCGGGGGCAGGTAAGGCATTATATTGGATCTACCATAAAAAAAACATCTTACGTATAAAAAAAACTGTCCAAGATAATATGCACCTTATGTAAGTCTTTGTTATAAATCGATTAATTAACAGAGAATCGATTTCAAAACTTTGTTTGAAAGTCATAAAACGACTGCTTCCTTCGGGAATGTATTTGGTTAAGAGGCAACAAGATACTCCTAGCAGAAAATACCATGTTCAAAAGTAATTAATATGTAATCTGTGGTAATAAAGTGTTTGCATGCATAATATTTTGTCCTAACCACAGCTCTACAATTTTTGCCTAATATCGCTCCGCCTTAACTCCCAAACGTTTGATGTTTTATCTATGACATGATGGTATATAAAAATAAGCCTTCTATTTACAAACAGATTTATGAATGAAAATTCCTCGGTCACTACAAAAATAGATTCACTATTTTGATGAATGAAGTCCCAATAAAACCAGGAAAATCCGCCGACAAAAAATCCGTAAAAAATCGCACACGCGTTCTAAATGCTTTTTCACTTTTCTGCGTTTTTTCTCTTTTAGCCCGAACACTGAATGGCGAGCCGGCCGGTACTGAAAAATGCTGGAAAAAACCTGAAAAACGTCGTAAAAGTGTTGCAGACTTCACTTTCGCTTTCCGCACGGTACGAACTGTATGTTGACACGTGATGAATTCTATTCAAAGTTGTTTTGATATGCGCACATTGTTCGCTAGTTTCGAAAGCTTTCGAGATTCAATTTTGCGCTTTTTGGATGCTGAAACTAGAGGTAGTGTTTATGTGGAAATTGGTAAACCTGCAATCTCATGCTCGCTTGTGTGCTAGTAGTGCATGTGTGTGCAATGGACTGGTGTCTTTTGATGAACACCTCGGTAGTGGGAATTTTTTTGGTACCGAATTTGTTTAGACTAATTTGCCATTTAGCCTAAAGCTTTTTCTACCAGTCCCTGACTTTAGTTTCCATTAAAACATGTCTATAAATACGCTTATTTTGTCTAATGCAAATAAAGATATTCTATTCTACAAAAACTTTAAGAGTAAACATTAATTTCTGTACAACACGGATTTTAGTGCGGATAATTGTTTGAGATTAAGGAAAATGCAGAAATCTCATGATCGAGCTTGTTGATGATTTATCAAACAACTTTATTTTTTACAACTGGTTACATGATAATAATGTTGATGAGCAGTAGTAGAAATTGTTGTTTTCCTTATATCAAGGGAAAGGCTAAAGTTATTTTAGCTACACAGCCTCGTTTGAAGAATATCAAAGTTCAAGTGTTGTTTATCATCATCATCACCATCATCATACGTGACCGAATAGACGGATTAAGATTAAAATTGTTACGCAAATAGATTTTTTGTGGATTAATTAATAAGCTTATTTTTATCGCACGAAAATAAATTATTCCCACGGGAAGTACTGAAAAACACCGATGACGTACTTTCTAACCATTTCACCTGTTACGAAAAAGGGTTACGATACTACAAGTACCACAAGTTTCATAACGACTTTTCTATTTAGAGAGATGAAGTGTTGCCAGTTTTCAGTTTCCAGTTTTTAAACAAATTAAAATAAAGTACTTATTGCTTTCTAGACCCATCAAGCATGTGCCAACAGTCTATAAATTGCTACCCATAAAAAAGCTTCTTTTGTCCTGGTATTATTAGCTAGCTTTGACCTTTAAAAACTCTGATGAATTTTACTTTGAATAAAAAGTTTTTATCTTATATCTTATTAACGAATTCTTCTCAACAGCCGATCCTGAATATTGAAAACGGAGAACGCGAGAGATAACCTCAAAACACAGCATCCGCATTCCTACTTACCAACACACACGACACCGTTGTAATAAAAATTATATGCTCCAATTTACGAGGAGGGTAGGGGGGCATTTTCGGCCCCCAACCCCCCTGATTGCGGGATCGAATCTCGCTAAACGAACGACGAAAAATTCCGCCGCGCGGGTGGGGGCGACTGCGATACATTTTTATCATTATCCCTTTCTAACTACTATAGGGAGCGAATGTAATTATTTAATTTTATTTTCTGTCTTTGTTTTTCGCGTGCGGCGTGGAGGCCTACGGTTTTGCGCTGCTGTATTTTTGATTGTGCTCGTGTGGGTAGTTTGATGTTAGAATAATTTTAGGGTTTAATTTCGCTTTGGAAGCGAGTTCTCTCGGCGGGTAGCGTTTGCTGTTTGAGCGTGGTGTGGTGTACCAATAATAAAATGCGAAAGTGTCTGTTGTATATCGTTTTTTTAAACAGTAATGTAATGGTATATTTTGTATGTCTTTACAAAAAAATACTAGGCTATGTTTTACAGCGGGATTCTGTATATATTTTCGCGTGAAATTTTATTTGAAAACCACATGAAGGTAGCTGTTGTTCTATGAAATTATCAGACTTATCATAGAACTTGTTTCCCTTAGAGTTTATATCGCAATTAAGTTTGTTTTTGAATCCTCAATAATAGATTAAAATATAAAATTTCGTCTTGTACGATTGGCGCCATCCTAATATTTCTAATAAACTCGAGATAGCATTTAAGCACCAGTATATAGCTAAAGTTTTATATCTTGTGTATGGATTGAATCGTAAAACTCGAACGATTTATCTGATTAGTTCGAGTTGAGAGATTGCGTAGAAGATGCAGAAACTATCCTACTTGGGATTTCTACGGAATGAAAACTATCTATGAAGTATAAGTACTAAAATCTTGAGTTTATTTTTTTCCTGTGGGAATAAGATGATTTCCCGCGGATAAGAAAAGCCCATTTGTTATCATGGAAAGTTTTCCGCTTTTGTTTTTAATTTCATCCAAATATATTCAGCTGTTTATGCGTTTATTTCTTAAACATACTCGTACAACCTTGGAAATTCACTATATCGTAATCTGAGCTAATACAAAAATTTGAAATGAGAAACGAACTTCTAAACAAAAAATAACTTCGTAATTTCCAACAGTATGATTTCAAAGGTTCGTAGCTCTTTCCAAGAACCGCTACGCGCGTAGGCTTCTACTACGCCGTAGCCGGCTACGCAAAAATAATATTTGCGTTTGAAATATTATAATTACGGAGGCGGGGGGCGATTCATAAAAAACTTAGCGGATGATAGGAGAATGGAAAATTCTTTGTGAGTTTGTGATTTACGTTTTTCGTGAAACTGTTACTTGTTATTTTCACGTGTTACTAACCTTCGGAGAAATATTTTCACATAGTATCTGACCATCTTTTTGGATGGATAGCGTGGTCTTAGAAAAATATCCAAGTCGTCAAGACAAAGAGGTAAACAACGATAGCATGGCCCGCCCATTA
The DNA here is from genome assembly GCA_951230895.1 of Carpatolechia fugitivella. Classification (NCBI taxonomy): domain Eukaryota; kingdom Metazoa; phylum Arthropoda; class Insecta; order Lepidoptera; family Gelechiidae; genus Carpatolechia; species Carpatolechia fugitivella. The sequence continues at coordinate 17,175,056 of OX579652.1, read as the reverse complement.
CTTTACTTTACAATGTATGTGGTGTTATTCAGTCGCAAATAAATTCTGAGGGTTACCTCTAATTAGAACACTTAAATAATTTAGGCATAGACATAGAAAACTGAATGAATAATTGATATAAAATACGCTATGAAAAAAAATGCGGCTGGAATGAATGGAGGCGAGTTTTAAAAAGTTCAAAATCCTTGTTGTTTTTTCTTACAAATCAACATCATCAACGGCCCATTACAGTCCACTGCTGGACTATGAGCCTCCTCTGAGGGAGAGTTTTGCCATAATCTCCATGCTTCTGTATTAGAGAGCGCTGCTGCCCGTTCCCCGTTCAATGTGTAGTCCCTAAGTCGCCTCTTACGACACCCACGGGAAGAGTAGGGGTTGGTGACAAATGTATTCTACTCTGCCGTCACCACACGGCTAATAAAACAACAAAATATCGAAATAAAAGAAATGTTACTCTGCCGATTAAAGTAAAATAAATAAGCAATCACGCTCTTATCCCCAAGAGGATGAGCTGAGCTCTAGATAGTTTACAGGACATACACCATAACCACGCACGCCCAAAAAAGGATTTAAGACACATACAGTAAAATCTAACGGTATTCCTCAAGGATATATATATATATATATATATATATATATATTTTAATGTTAAACTCGCCCCTTGAAGAAGAAGAAATAATTCTATATATCTGAAATTATACCAAGAAAGGCAAAGGCAACAGTCAAAAGCAAACTTCCTTGACCGAGGTTCGACCTAATTTCCCTGCACAAGGAAACGCGAGCTTCAAAAATTGCTGAGAAAATGTATAATTATAATGTATTTTCACTCTTATTGTTTTTGAATTATGTTTTCTTCTAGAATCCTACTTTGAATAAGATACCTGCAGGGTCAGCATAACCACCGTAGATAAAATAAACCCGCGCGACATACAAAATGACCGCCAATAGCATCCCCACTTTTTGTCGCTCGTAGACAAGAACTGTGTTATTATTGGCAGTTACGATTTATGTCGCGCGGTTTAATTTGTCTAGGGTCATTATGCTGACCCTGTTGAGCGACTGAGTTGGTATCTTGATACAGATAGAACATCCATGAGATGCCGTTAGTAGTTAAGAAGATACCTGTCTAAATTACCTTGATCGGTTGTCAACCTTATAATTAATATAACCTACACGATGAAGTAGAAGATAACCTTGATAAAAGCATGGTAAAGCGATTTGGTTGTCAAATCGCTTTTTGACCAACCAATGTATTTGCTAATTTAAATAATAGCGCACCCAAAATTTAGACTGAGACTGGAAAATATTTTATGTTCTAAGGCCTATACGATAAATGATTACATAGATGATCAAAACGTCTGGTCAACTGTTGTTACAAATCAGCGGAGTAGATTATAATTATGACTCATGTATGATTCTTTATATATTTAAAAGAAAAGTACAAAACATACAATTCCTGTGGAGTTTCTTCTGGCCATTCTTCTCCACAGAGGGCGTACAATAAAGAAGGGGGGCGGTAGCCAGATGGGCGCTAAGCTAATTTGAAGATAAAACGAAGTAGATGAATCTAATATTTTAATATTTTTCTCAATCTTCTCTCCAATATGAAAATATCTTCCACTCGGTAGCCCGTTGGCATCCCGAGTCAAAACAACCAAAAATAACCATTCGATATTTCAAAATATTCAAATCCAATCGAACTAAACGATTCAGCCAGTCACCTCAAAGGAGACCGCTCCTTACAGTACACAGGTAGTGAACGTGCCCCATCCATGATAGCTTTGACGTCGAAAAATGATTTGTAAAAATCTTAATATAATTTAGTTTTTTTTTAGGATCGTAGTGTGTTTGAATCATCCATCATACATGTCAGAGACAATAACCCTTTTATCTTTGAGGTCGGTCACCGAAAAGTGTTATGATGATCAATGCAAAAGTATGTTTATTTGTCATTTATAGTTCGATATCAGACTTTACCAACACCACCACCACCACGCTCTGACAAGAGTTATAGAGGTCGGTCTGTAGCCCAGCAGCTGCCACACGCTGAAGGTGGTGAAGATGAGGTAGAAGATGTAGTTGTAGAGAGGTAGCGTGGCAGAGGAAAACAGGATTCAGTCCAGATAGTTGCACACACGGTTTATTAGTATAAGAAATTTAAAAGCTTACTTTCAAATAAAATCAATAAAATACGGTTGATAAGATGATCACAGTCTCGAGGTGGAATGAGGAAATTTTAATGAAAAATGACAGAACCGAAACAGATGGATTCGAAATTTGAAAATAAATTGAAAATGAATGATGAGACTGCCAGCACTTAAAAGTACTGAATTGCCAGAAACAAAATAGCAGAAGAAGGTAGTATAGCAGTACTGCTACAGGTCTTTGACTTGGTTTATCTTTCCCGTAGCTTGTGTCAACCTATACCATCATCATCATCACCATCTCAGCCCACTGCTGAACATCGGCTTCTCCCATAGGTTTGCAACGTGATCGGTCCTACGCATATTATAATACGAATTTTTGACAAAACCATAAAACTCGACACGTAACAAAACTAGCTTTGATTATTTAACGTATTCGCTTAAAAACTGTTGGTGATTCGACGTTATTTTGGGTTTTTTGCACCTTGATTTATTTCGCAGCTATTCCGATAAATCCATGAAAAGCTATAAAATGAAAATAAACTAGATTGTTTTAGGAATTCATTGCGGAATTCGGTGTCTGACACCAATCGCATTTCAACTCAGAATTAACAATAAATAAAAGCGCTTTTTCAACTTTGTTTCGGTTTTAATAGCGTTTGTTTTAGTTTTTTTTGTTCGTGTCTAGTTTTTGTGATTCATACAGCGCTGATTGTTTTTTTGTTTCGGACGCGGAACAAAAAACCCTAGATAGTGTGCTGAAATATTGTTTCAAATGCTCGTCGAAAAAGAAGTGTCTATCTTTCTACTGTTCATCGGTCTGTGGTATCGTAGTTCCGAAACGGAAGGACCGATTTTATGTGCAGCCTGTTTGGCAATAAAATCGGGATGTAATAGTCGAATTCATCTTTGAATGACAGAAAAAATAAATATATTCGTTTATTTCATATTTCATCTGAAAGTATACAAAAATAAAATACAGACAGTCAAAACAGAATCGAAATTGATCGAAAAACAAACTAGATACCACATTATTAAACAAATATATCTGTCCCTTTTACGAAAACAAAATTTTCCATAGCGGATGTATGGCCCGCGTGACATAATAACGTCACATGTCACGTCAGACCTCTCTGTCTAACCATCAACTTTGTTTCTGAACAAGATGTATTTGAATTATTTGTTTATCTGGAACGTGAAATATTTCGATTAAAATTTAAAAAAAATGTGCATTTTCCTTATTGTCTAAATTGACACTTCCACTAACAAATGTTATGTGGACAAGAACCTGCGGAAGAAAGTCCACAGGGTTTTTACTTTTGCTGTTTTTAAATAGCTGTTTATTTTTTTTACTACTTTTCCATGTGAATCTGTGTTGCTATTATTATCTACTGAACAACTTTTGATGAAACCACACTAATTGGATATAAAGATATACGGATATGCTAAATACCATGTCTTAATATACTCTGTGTTAAAAAAAAACCTGTAAAATGTATGACGTCCTCGAGCGCCATCATAGTACTCGAAATATAAATTACTTACTTTCCGCCGCGGTTTCATCCGCGTTTAATGAGTTTTCCTGTACGAATGAAGTGCTTTCCAGTGGTAAAAAGTAGCCTATGTCCTGTTCTAGGGCCCAACCTAAATGTGTGCCAAGTTTCATCTCGATCCGTTCAGTGGTTCAAGCGTGATTCGGCAACAAACATCCAAACTTTCGCAATTATTATATTAGTAGGATAATATTTCTCGCTTCTTACTATTTTTGGCCTGAAGAGAAAGCAAAGCAACGACCACAAGAGTACCACGTTTAGAGTCATACTCATAACCGCCTAAAACACAGAGTGTGAGTAAATTTATTTAGTAATAAAAATATTAAATAAATAAATTTTTAGTAATAATTTTAGTAGTAGTTTTTTTAGTAATAAATTTTTTAGTAATTTATTTATTTAGTAGTAAATTTAATTTATCTACTAACATAGCATAAGTCTTCTTTGTTACTAACTATGTATGGGCAATGCCTGAAATAAAAGTTTTTTTAATTTTTTTTTTATATTTTTTTTATTCAGTAGATAATATAATACCAAGTAGGTTATGAAATCATAGTTACATATGTTAAAATAAAATTTGAAACTAGAAAGTTGTTAAAAAAAACTATTTTAACTCATCAAATTAGTAATGAGGCCAGTTTACTTTTAGTAAAATCTCCCAGCCGGACTTTGCACAAAGCCCTAGACCTAAAGCTGTCTTGTACACCCAAAATATTTCATAATTAAATAACTTTACGTACGTCTGTATCTCTGTGACTTTTCTCTCACAATTAGCAAAGTAATGTACCTATGTAATTAAAATTTCAAGCTTCACATGCTGTGATTAATCAAAAAGTTCGGCGGAGTTATAATAGGAAATTCATATTTCGTGTTATAGAGTTATAGAGTAATTTGAATGTTTCATGTACACGCTCTTATGTCTGATGGTAGTGGTGCTGATTACCTAGAAAAACAAAATAGAATATTGCAGGTTTTTTGTTTTTCTTCTTTAAGGTCAACAACTGATCTTCCTGGTGCAAAGCTTTGACATGACTGACTCATGTAATAGAGTATCGGACTGTTCCTAAATTTACCATAATTTATTAATTTTCTTTTAAAATATAGATTAGTAGCAGACAATTCGCAAAGAAAAATACGGTATCGGTTGAAAAACAAATTTACAGTGATTTTTCAAAGTTTCAATATGTCTGTCTCTTTCAAAAACGATTTTTTGTATGGAGATTATATGGCTATAACAAATGACGTCACAAGTGGAACATTATTTTAGTGTTCGACAGCAGAAACTGAATTTATAAAATAAAATAAAAAGTAGTCCGATCCCCTATTGGAGGAAATCTTGGAGGAGGCCTTTGTCTAGCAGTGGTCGTCTTTCGGCTGAGATGATGATGATGATGAGGGATGATATTAAATACCTCCTACAAGACATTTGTTATTTTGTTTTTGCTAGCCTTTAGGTAACTGTTGAATCATTAACCATTTTGACTGACAAACATTTATAAAAATAGCCTGCTTGAGCAACTCTTTCGAAGTTTCTTTGTATTTGAATGATTCAAAGTAACTTTCTTTGTGGAGTACGCTCCAAAAAATTCCAACATTTTGCAATGAGTCGATTTTGACGTCAGAACGAAAGAAGTAATAAAAGTTCTTTCATAATCAAATATGTGCGTAATACGGTCTTTTCTTATCACCCGCGAAACTTATAAAACTACCATTGCCGGCGAGAAAAACTTATATTATCTCTCCTTGGATTACCTGGGAGTCGAATTAGGTACATTAGGAACTCCATTACTGGGTTTCCTGCGGGAAAATGGGCACTTAGTGGGTATGAATGTTTATCGTATAAATAAAACCAATTATATAAATAAACATATTTTATAATGCGTATTTATTATAGGTATATTACGTATTATTACTAGTCTATTTCTAGTTTATGTATCATGCTCAGTATTGCTATTTTTAAGTAGTTCAGGGCCGCTGCCTCACGTCCGGGAGACGCGGGTTCGATCCCCACCACGTACCAATGTGTTTCCGAATTTTGAATTCATATGTACGTTTATTCGACGCTCTTACGGTGAAGGAAAACATCGTGATGAAACCTGCTCACTCCTGCGAAGAAATTCAAAGGTTGTGTGTCAAGTCAACCAACCCGCACTGGGCCTGCGTGATCGACTACGGCCTAATCGGCCTAATTCAGGGTAGGCTCGAGCCCCTCGGTGGGGACGTATATGAGCTGTCGATGATGTAAGTTATGGTACACAATATCTACCTACACCCAAAAATATTTGCAAACATGGTTTTAGTGTGTTCCTTTGGAGCCCACTAAAGCGCTGCTCAACCCTTTGCGGGGCGCGTGATCAATATACATGATTACCTACATTAAATATCAAAGCTAAGTTCGATTTTCCGAAAAATCCGCGCTTCTCAAAAAACCTTAACACAACAATCTAACACGAAAATCTTCCCTTAAAAACATTAGATCAATACAGTGCCGTCCCAAAAAAAAAAAACAATTGTAATCCCGAATAATTCTGCTAAAGTGCCTTTCCAATCATCACACACACGATCATCACACACACACACACACACACACGCGTGTGGGCGTCACAAAGGGGCCTGATTAAAAATCATGACATGCGCAGAATAAATTTAAAAACTACCGGAGGCTGGGTTAATTTTTAAGTATTGATCAAAAATTGCTTATATGTACACACGTCTGTGTTGCGTCTCCCTTTCTCCCTAGTGGGGTGAGGGGGACGGAGGGGGGGGGGGTGTGCGTGAATTAGAATTTTTTGTAGGAAATTTGTCATTAGAAACTGTTTTTGTGATTCGGGAGGCTGAGGGGATGACGGGGAGGTTTGAAACGATTGCGTGTAGTATACATCTTATAAACACGTCTTTCGTTCTGTTATAAGCACTTCTTCAAGGCTATTGTTTTATTTACGACTGCCCAAAAAAAAGACTAATGTGTTTAGGGTTCATGTATGGATGTATGTATGGATGCGAGTTTCTTTGTTCCAGCATAACTTTTAAATGCCTGATTTGGATGTGTGAAGTATTGTTAGAATCCTTACATCACCCCGAGTGACACTGGTTATATATTTTTTTGGCACGGATGTAGTGTTTTTAAATTTTATATGATAATTCCGTTTTGTTAATAGGGTGTACGACTACTTTTTTTTTCATTTTATAAATCCCAACTTGTTAGTTTCTATCGAACACTAAAACTGATCTTTAAATTGACCGAGTTATACAAATTTGAAATTCAAGATTAGACAGAGCCTCTGTCACAGAGGGGCACATACTTGCTTGTGACTTTACAAGTTAGTAATTCCATAATTATAATCTCCATACAAAAAAAAATCGTTTTTGAAACAGACAGACATACTGATAAAAAATCACTGTTAATTCGTAATATGTTTTCTTATTTTAAGTTCATATGTACGCTGAAGGAAAACGTGAGAATCCTGCGCACACCTGCGAAGAAATTCAAGGAAATGCAATAAAGTTTAAGGATTTTGCGCTGGTGATATTAATGAGAAAGGCGCTGACTACATTCAAAAGCCAGAAAGTGTTTTGGTTTCATATTTAATCAAAAATAACTAATATAAGCCATTATTAGAAACAAAACATAGCAATTAGTTTCTATCATAAAAATGGTGTGAGTTATGGCAGTTTGTTAAATTGGTAGGTATGAACCTTTTTCAGTCGAGCCAGTCTATGATTTACAGCAGATTGAGACAGTTTCTAATGAAATTTTAGATCTTGGTACAAATGTAATGAAAAAGTTAGCATGACAATCTAGATAGATGCTTATAACATCGAATGGCTCGTAATATTCCAAATCAGAGGAGGTTCGAGGAAGATGTTTCTGTCATAGCAATCCTAGTTTGAGTAATAATCTCTACGATTTAATTTGTCGACCGTATAATCTTCAGATAAAGTATTTTTTTAAATATTTTTTCAAATATATTGCTCAAAAACAAAGTTATAAGGCTTCAAAGTTGATGGTTAGACAGAGCGGTCTGACGTGACATGTGACGTCATAATTCACGCGGGCCATACATCTGCCATAGAAAAGTAATATAAGGTGTAAATAAATTAGCTGACACTATTTTAAAGGATCGACCTACCCATGAAACTGAACAACTTGACCCAAGAAACATGGGCTGTTGGACGACAAAAAAAGTTGTCCCTTTCATACAATCCGCGGCCTCGCGGAATCGATTTACTATAGAAGATGCATATTTTTTTGTCGTCCGACAGCCCATGTTTCTTGGGGAAAGTTGTTCAGTTTCATGGGTAGGTTGATCCTTTAAAATAGTGTCAGCTAATTTATTTACGCCCTGTATTTGTGTTAAATGATGTTGTATCTAGTTTGTTTTTCGATCAATTTCGATTCTGTTTTGACTGTCAGTATTCTATTTTTGTATACTAATGAAAAAAACTATTTTTTTTTATGATTATTCCCTAATCTATGCATCACGTTGAAGGAGTGCTAAAGGTTAAGAGAATTCGGTAGATACGAGCATGTCCTTATTATTTCCTACCTGCAAGGAGAAGGCTTTCACCTGAGGAAGACGAAATGAACTTCACACCTTAATATAGAAAAGAGGACATCTTTTGACGAGCCCATGCTTTTCCAGCCATTCTGTGACCTACTTCGCTTTTAACAGGATGTATAGATGATACGTCATAATAGTAAGTAAAAAACAAAAGAACTTAATTTTATTATAAATATACTTCTCATAAGAAAAAAATCGAAACACTTTGCAAGTCTATGTTCATATTCATATTTATTTATTTGCTTACAAATGGTAACAATTTGATCTTACTACATAAATACAGTTTCTCATTTGATACCTCGTGTTTTGTAAGGTATAACAGAAAAATGTGTATATTTAGGAATACACGCACAATATACACACTTTTCAACAATACAATACCTTATTTAGGTATGCACATTTTTCTGTTATTCCTTACAAAACATAAACCTGCAAGCTTAGATAAATGAAAGGTTCGCGGTGAGCGCCGTGTGGTCGAGATTCCGCAGCTCATTACGGAGGTTCCGGGTTCGATTCCCGGTGGGGACACTGTCAAGCAAAAATCTCATTGTGAGATTTTCCCCAGTTTGGTTAGGACATTACAGGCTGAATCACCTATGGTCCGAAAAAAAAAGATGATTCCGTGCTTCGGAAGGCTCGTAAAGCCGTTGGTCCCAGCTACTCTAGTTGTTACACGAGCCTTTGGCGGCTCTATAAGGTTATAAGTGGCCACTTTACGACTTAAATACTTATTGATTATATAGGTATTTAGGACTATAAAACCATAATTAAAATATATTTGTAACCCTTCTATTGTCGTTAAACACATAATAATTTCGATCGAAGTCACTGACAATAAGTAAATGATTTATTTCAATTGATGGCGCTACTGCAGCTGATGTTTAACCATAACACTGACACCAGGGTTTGTGAGGTCGGTTGTCGGCTTCTACAACCCACATGATGAAGAAGACGAGCTACTTAAATACTCTCAGTTTCGGGAGTAAATAATTACCCGATTAGAAGTTAAATTCCTGTAAACTACTTACCTAAAGTGCCGGCGGTACTCAGGTTACCTAATTACAAGCCTTCTGAAAGCCACTTCATATAACAAATTGTTTCGATATAGGATGTTGCTTCTAGAACAGATACTAAAACACCTTCGTGCGTATTATAGCCAGAGGTTTTGTGCATATTACTGTTGTTTGCATATTAGTATGTAGTATATTTTGTGTTATGTAGTTATTTTAATTATATTATGTATACTATTTTGTATATGTTAGATCTGTTTAGTATTTATTTTTTATATTTTGTTTAAATAGAAACAATCGTATAGCAGTAGGTACTACTTCTGCACGCCCGCTTATTCATCCTTTTGTTTTTCTTTTTTGCTCAATGGTTGCCTGGAAACAATTGCTTAAAGTAATAAGGCCGGCAATGCCTTCTCCTATATTGTTATTCTGTGTTTGTATGAGTGTTTGTTATGTGCAATAAAGAATATTTGATTTGATTAAAATACTTTGATTTTAAATTGTTCCAAGAAACATTTAAAGAGTCACGTTTTCACAAATTAAGCGGAGATTATCATTTCCTTATAAACTCTTTTCATTGCTGTTGCAGTACTAATTTACCGATCCCATTGCGATCTACAAGTATACGCAGCAATGTAATGCAAATTAGTCACCAGATCTAGACTATACATCAGTCGCTGCTTTCATATTTCGATCCCTATAGATATTTATATAAATATGTATCATTACTTAATGTGACGCATACAATATACGAGTAATATGTAATTTAATTTATACCATACAAGCCCGGACCTTTTGGTTTTAATTAGTATGCCAAAAACCGCCACAAATAAAATTTTAATAAAAAATATCGAATAACATTTAAACGCAGCCAAATATTAACCAACAAAAATAAAATAATCATGCATCAACAGCTCATATACGTCCCCACCGAGGGGCTCAAGCCTACCCTAAATTAGAGCGATTAGGCCTTAGTCGACCACGCTAGCCCAGTGCAGGTTGGTCGACTTCGCACACGTCCTTTGAATTTCTTCGCAGGAGTGTGCAGGTTTCATCACGATGTTTACGAAAATAAACGTACGTTTGAATTCGAAATTCTTTCACATTGGTACGTGGTGGGGGTCGAACCCGCGTCTTCCGGACGGAAGGCAACGGCCCTAACCGCTAGACCACAGACGCTCTAAAAATAATAATTATACTTTTTTATAAAAAAAAGCCTCATAAAATCCCTTACTACATTCTTCTTTTTCTAAACGCATTAATTGTCATGAATCTAAAACGAGAACAGTCGCAGCAGCTCGAACGCCCGCACTAAGCCTCCCTTGACAAAAGCGAAATAAAAAAAAAAAAACAGCCCAAGTATTTTCATTATCTAACCTAACCCGCGTCGCAGCCTCCCTGCCTCCGTATATTCATTTCCGTTCTGTTAATACCGCATACTTTTAACTGTCTAACTAGGTGCCACCCCAGGGGGGCCGACCCCCCAACTCACACCCCTCACTACTTATACGCGGTAGGCACAACTTTTATAATACTACGTACTCGGGAGCTTTTTAACGAACCCCCCTTCGAGGGGGCCACCTGCCACGCATACCGAAAAATACGCAAAACGGGCCGGGGGGGGGGACCACCCCCTGCCCCTGGTTAGAAGTGAAGTGGTCGTATTTTGCGTATTTTTAAATTATTCCCCACATGCGGGCGTTTTGTGTTTAGTTTGTTTTTGGCGCGTTTTTTTGCGCTTTGCGAGCTGTTCGTGACGTTTGTCTGTATCTGGAAGAACTGCGCGCGTTTAATTTTTTATGAGTAGCGTGTTCTCGGTCGATGTGTCAGTTAATTTATTTAGCTGCTAGGAGTACTGGAAAAGGGTAGTTTGTAAGAATGATCCACTTAAATGTGACTTTTTAGTTAAATTTTTTTCTGGAGGGAAATGCAGAGGTACGCTTTTTTCCTATTGTTTTATTCCATTGAATATACTTAAACTTACACTTACCGAGATTAAATGCGATCCTTAGTAAGTATTTTTAGTAAACGTGCTAATTATGACATGAAAAGGCGATTTTTTTTTAATAAATTGAGTATGTATGTATTAATTTATTAGACGATGGCGCGAAGTAGAGGTACAGGTTAAAAAAAGTATTCAATATTTCACCTCTTATATTATGAGTGTTCATATTTCACAGTAGTTCCAATAATAGTGAAAAAAAAAACTTCTCTCTAACATAATCTTACAAAGACATCAAAATTCAAATTCCGAAAGCACAAACCCAACTACATTATTACAAATAAAAACTAAATGGTATCAGCCTAATGGCATCAAAGACTCGAACCCAAATACCGCAAAACTGTCTCTAAGGCAGAAGGGCTCTCAATCCCGGAACCATACGAGCGTGAGTTCAGAAAATATACGAGTATTAGCTGCTGTACTGTGAAAAAAACCCGACTGCAGTCGTTCTAACATTCTTATTATGATAAATGTTTTACATACACTTACAACCTCTTCTGACAGTGGTAGATTACTAATCCGACCCTAAGACTTACTGTCGTAGGGCTAGGCAGGGACGCTCACACTCCTTATACCTAATTGATGTACCTAATTCTTTGTTTGTTTGTTTGTGGAGTGAAACAAACATAATTTTTATTATTATTTATGTTTATAATAAAAATATACATTAGTTTTTCTACCTATATATTTGTATCTAGTCACAGTTTAGAATTTAAATTATTCTATTAAAAATATATTTTAAACTGTGATTTTTATGCATTTTAAAACTGGTGTAGCGATTATATTGTGATTAAAATGTTTTGGATTAGAGTGTTCAGGATTCGGACCTGAGTGAAATACTAAGCTACTTTTGACCATGAAAGAGTTATAAAAAAAACAGAAAAATCGAACAAAATATGATCATATTAGATTTTAAATTCTAGAATACCTTTAATAGTCAAAACAAAGCAATCATGGCTATGAGAAAACTTGTTAAAATCTCCCACCTCAATTTTTCCTAGGAATTTAAGCCGGTTTTATATTCTGTATAGTTTCAAATGTAACAATATCCCTTTTCTCTTTGCCACAGTTGGTTAAAGAAAAAATACGAACGGAAAATAACACTATTACCCTTCTGAAAGCGACGCTACGATTTTAGTTTTCCTCTACGGAGTTCACATAAAGAAATGATCTTTATGTCTTTCTGATAGAGCAGAAGATAGCATGATATGATTTGTTCAGGGATATGCAAAGGTACGAAGTAGTTCTGGATCTTGCACATGCTTTTCTGAAACAGTTTTTCTAGACAATAAACTTTATCGGATATTTTTTTTTTATTTAGGAGAAAAAACTTAAAACTAACTAAAAAAAGGAAGGTTTGAATGTTGTAAAAATCAAACGCAACGAAAATATTTTACTGTAAAAATCAGATATACTGTAAAAGTCTATTCGAATCTACTTTGTGTTTGATTATAGTGATTCGAAAGTAAATTATTTTGCTCAAAGGCCATTCGGATATTTGTAAATCGGACTTTCGTTTCGGATCCTTACTATGCAGATAGTAGGCGAATCTCATTATAATACATTTTTTATAATTTTATACTAAACATATTGTAAATTCTATACTTTAGGTGGATTTAGTGAGTAAACTTTAATAAGTACTACCTCAGAGGTCATGAGTAAAACAGGCTTATGCTTATGCAGAAGTTACTCTTGCCTTGAAGATACCAAGTAATGTCTGCGCGAAACATTCCCATTAAAATTTTAAAATTCCTTAAGAACCGGCTTAGCAATTACGCACTATAAACTCGCATGGGCTTCAGCACTATGTAAGTATATTTTGATAGGATAACATATGACACGGTTTGTTGGAGGACTGTGACATGACGGTTTGAAATACGCAACAAGTTTAGCGAAGGGGGTGACTTAGTTTGAAGCACTTTACCGAATAAGAGGAAAATATAATGTATTTTCGGCTATTTGAAAATAGTTTATTTTAAGAAGCTTTATACAATATTCATGTTTCATGAACGTTTTAGTTATTTGGTTAAATGCAATGCTTTTTTGCGCACTAGTTTTTTTAGACAATAGTTGTTTTAGACAATAGTTTTTTTAGACAATAGCTGACGAAGTAAAAATATTACAAAAACTCATACCCATGTTTTGTTAAAAAGCATTCTAAAATAATCCTGCATTAAGTGATAAAATTACACTATTATAACTATAATGAGATACACCCTATTGACTGCAAAATCTAAAAGCCTTATCGTACTAATATTAACTATTCCGTGTGACGGCTCCGTAGCCCAGGTGGTAGTGGGTTCGAATCCCGCCCAGGCCAAACATTTGTGTGATGAGCACTTGTGTTTGCCTTGTGTCTGGTTGTTGTTTATCTATATATGTATGTATTTATCTATTTATGTAATGTATATCAGCTGTCTGATACCCTTAGTACAAGCTCTGCTTAGTTTGGGATCAGATGGCCGTGTGTGAAGATGTCCCCACATATTTATTTATTTAAGTAAAAACAATAGGACATATAAATCAACTTCCAAAACTGTTACAATTGGTTCATTAAGATTACTTAATGAACGTCCTCATGGAAATTCGATAATTATATCGAATTTCCTTGAGGACGTGCAAGTTTGTGACGTCAGGAAATTATTTTTAAATTCTATAGTTAATTAGGTATTTTTATCTACTTAAAAAAGTTAAATATATTTAGACTATATCCTTTAATTATTATAGATTTTTATATGCTTTGTTAAAATAGCTTTTGGTTGTGATTTATTATTTTTTGCTAAACAGTAACTGTAGCGATTCCTATGTTTCCTTCTCTTCACTAACTTCCAAACGCCTGTATATATTTATTAGCAATAACGTTTAGTACATTTGCTATCAATGTTTTGTAAGGCGTTTGTAAAAGCTGCCCTTTATTAAGTTCTTTATGTAGGTACTAGCGGTCTACCCGCAGCTACGCTCGCGTTATGTAAGATTTTCCCGTGGGAATAGGATTTTTCCCCGTAAAAAGCATCCTATGTGTTAATCCAGGTTACAAACTATCTTTATTCCAAATTTGATCTAAATCCGTTCAGTAGTTAAGACGTGAAAGTGGAACAAACATCTAAACATTAAAATATCTAAACATCCAAATATATTTTCACATTTATAATTATTAGTGTGATGTGATTTGTATAGGTTTTCTTGTAGGTATTTTTAACTGACTCCGAAATAAAATATTTTTTACTTTTTTTTTGTATTTATTACTACGTATAACTTATTATTTATGTAAAAAAAGTACTTAATATGTAAGTTATAATGACTAAGTTAGACATATAACTTATTATTTATGTAAAAAAAGTACTTAATATGTAAGTTATAATAAGACACATTTATTTTTATTGTCACCATTGGCAATGTGTTAATTTATTGTGCGCCATTAGAACATAAAACGACGACGTACATAATAATGTATGTACATTCCATTATTGTATACTTTCAAACGAATGTAAAAAAACATTTTTTTTATGCATATTAAGCATCAAAGCCAACTATACATGCTCAACATTTTGGATAAAATCGCGACTTCGAGTGTACGTTTAGTATCATTTAGATTTAGTTTTAGCATTAAAAAGATAGGTACTTCTCTTAACATACTTGCTCTTAGTGCACGTGTCAAACTCCAGGCTGTCGGCGGACAATGCCCTTTCGGCCTTGAGATCCCCTTAGTACAGCCGCGGTAAGTAGGTAGGTATAGATATTACCGATATTCGCCCTGTGACGTAGGCATTTTGAACTCCAAGATTGCTACGAGCTACGCAGCGTAGAACTGTATCATTGTTAGGTGCTACGAATTCGAGCATTTTTTTGTTTATTAGGAGGGCTTATTTAAAACAGATTATTAATAAATCGAATAATGGCAGGCTTAAGTTTTTAGTTATTTGTAACGAACAAAAGGTTTAATAATTATAAGCAGAAAATGAAAAATTTTGTAGATCTTGGACAGGACTCGAACGGCCCGCATAGCCAAGGAGATGCAGGTTCGAGTCCTGTCCAAGATCTACATTTTTTTTTTTTGCTTTATAATTATTAGATATTTCGTTAACAGACGTAATCTGTAACAATAATAATCTATAGGTAAAAATTTAGGTTTCGTCCGATCGAGGTACCTTATTTCTAAATTTTAACCCAATATTTTCCTTCGCCGTTGGTCATTTCTTCATTTTATTTCAGGAGACTTGATTCTAACAACTGGGCTTGATGAGCTGACCACTAAATTGCCAACGTCATGTTCTAACTTCTATGGGGGTGAACAGAGCACGCACTAAAAATCTTAACTCAAAAATATTGCCAATCGTGAATTCCATCTGGAATTCTAATAAAATTACTCTAATAATTCTACTTCTATTTCTTTTTTTTTATTTCTTTCTATTTTTTATTTTTTTTATTCTATTCTATTTTTTTCTTTATTTCTTTATTCTTTTTTTGGTATTTTTGACGATAGTTTTTTTTTGTTTTTGAATTGGTTGGTTTTGTGCAGCCAAATGAAGGCACGCCGATGTGTTTTTTATTAGTTCACCTAGACAAGTTCCTTGGCGCATTGGCACTACATCTAAATCCTTTACTCGCTACGATGACAGACATGGATTTGTCTAGCTTATACTAGGAACCATATGGATGAATATGATTTATCCATTAAGTGAAATTACGTCAGTATTCGCCATACTCGATAATTCATCAACAGCATCAACGGCCCGTTACAGTCCACTGCTGGACTATGAGCCTCCTCCACTTAAGTGGAGGGTTTTGCCATAATCTCCACGCTTGGCAGGCGGGTTGGAGATCGTTGGTTAAAAGGTTACTGTATCAGAGAGCGCTGCTGCCCGTTCCCTGTTCAATGTGTAGTCCCTAAGTCGCTTCTTACGACACCCACAGGAAGAGTAGAGGTTGGTGACAAATGTATTCCGCCGTCACCACACGGCAATTGGTACTAGTTAAGTAGGAAGTGGCGCGTGAAGAAGCTTTGTGGGTCCGGGAATCCGATATTCCTCCTCAAAAACGTTGCGTCACACGAAAACGCTCGAGTAAAACAATTTATTACAAAATGTAAACAGGAAGAGATGTATTTTCATTTAGAATACGAATACCTCCCCCCCCCCCCGGGACATAGACGAAAGTACCCAGTTATGATTAATTCGAAATGCGCCCCGCATTGATCAAGAAAGCAGCTTTTTACTTCAAACTACCCATCTCCCCCCGGGGGGTGCGAAAGAGACTAATGCAATCTCCTCCGTCTCACTCTAAAACAAAGATGCTAAAACTTCTTTCGCTAGTATGAAGATTTTAATTTCATATTTTTGACGAAACGGTTCTAATTTTCCTTCCTATTTTCAAAACTCTGAACTTTAATTCCACCAGCAACAGAGTTCGTTTTCCCTTGAGTTTTCCCAGCACTTCCACCCATTTTCTAATACGGAATTAGTTTTCGAAGTGAAAAGATACAGTTCCGAGGATGTGTGCGTTATCACAACCATTCCCAACTCTAAGATGTAGGGTGTTTAGTTGAATTTTCTTTGTGTGTCGGCTCCAAGGAATAATTCTTCAGTCATACCCCGAAATTAGTCGAATGATGGGGAAGGGGTACATGAAGCGGGTGGTTTTTAAAGAAGCAGGCAAAAAGGTGGGGATAGAAAGATGCGCAAAGACTTAGTTCGCGGGGGGTAGGGAGGTTATAAAATATATAATTCTATACTTACAATACTTGTAAATACGGCACGCGGAAGTTGAGGGAACTACGGTCTTGATACTAGGGTAGTTTTGATTTAGTGGAATGGGAGGGATTGTGGTAATTGTTTGAGTATCTCAATTAAACATAAAAAAACAGTTCCGCTTATTACAGCTACAGATAAACTCGAGTAGGTTTGTGAAATAGTTACACGTAAAATATTAAGAAGAAGAGTCACTTAAAAAAAAATCTTAAATAGAGATAAAATAGAGAAAAAAAATAGAGATATATGTTTTAGTAGTGTTTCTTATAAAATATGAACTTTATTTTTAATTCCCGTTGTCCAAAAAGTAGATCGTATCCGTTTGTCTGTCTCAAAGTCAAAGTCAAAAATTATTCATTTCCATAAGATGTTATTACATCACTTAGATCCGTCATTACATTTTTCTGGGCGAGTTCACTAACACAATGACGGAATCTGTGGAGAAGAGCTCACCGAAGAAACTCCACAATCATCGCAGTCTGTCTGTCCTTAGTGTCGTAGTAGCAAAAAGTGAGTGTTTTTATAGTTTTTATTTTATTGGAAAACTGGTTTGTTCAACGTGGTTCTTAGCTAAGTTTAATGAAACTGTTCAATGCCAGTTACATCCAATGAATTATTTATAGTCAAGAAGAGTAACTACGCTTCAAATTTGACCCCACCAAATGAATACCAAAGAAGCGAAACTATACCATACAACATTCGAATATGCGGTACAATGATGTTTTATATGACTCGGTTTGTAAGAACGTCGAAAGTAAGCTTCAATGTACAGCAGCGACATCATCTGCCTGTCTGGCCTCGTCGTCGTCTGTCAAAATTAATTAGGTACCATGTTTTAGCGGGCCTTGTTAGACGGTTACTCTTCTAGACTATAGATAAGTTACATCAGAATATTTAGGCAGATATTTTTTTCTTATTTGTGAGGTTTTTTTTTAACTTGACTAATTCACACCCTTTTACCAAGTACCAAGTCAGGTCGGTCGGCTTACACCGCTACATTCGCTGATATTTAGTCGCGGAGCGGGATGTATTATAAGACGGTAGTTGTTTAAAATAAGAGCTCGCGGGGTCGCTGGCGTAGTCCTGAGGCACCGGAGAGTATTGGTTCAATTAAAAAATATGTATATATTTTATTGTTTAGGTTTTACAATAAACAGTTCGGTGACATCTCTGACCTGTTACATTTTGTGAAATGTGTTGTGTTCTCTCTGTTTTCTGTGGAGAAGAATAGCCAAAAAAATCTCTCAGCTTTTTATTCCACAAAAAATAACATTGCAGTAATTGGTATATTAGCATTCTTTTTAGATAATTTATTTAGATAAATTGTCAGCTTGTTTTTCTTTTTCTATTAGTGTTCTTAGATTTTTGTAATATTTGGTCCCGATTAGAAACCTTATTCAATACAATCAGATAAACAGAATCTGCATGAATGCAATGTTAATATAAATTTTCATCATTACATAACATGAAAAGTGAAGCTACCTATGTTTTATCCACTCATTTCGCGCGGTTCTTAGTAAAAAGTTGTATAGGGGGCACTAGCGCCTACGCCGTAGCTGTGCTCGCTACGCGGCGTAGGCCTGGCTACGACAGGGCTGCTACGCTGTTCATAATTGGCTATTTTACATTCCAAATTGTGGTTTAGTTTTTTAGTAAGTATTTATAAGATTTGTAAGATGTAATTGATCCTTGTGACTTCCGAGCAATTTGATTATGTGTCTTAGAAAAGGTTTCATGATAAAATTCAGGTTTTGTTAAGATAAAATATTAATTTGGATTGATCAATAGAACCAGTAGTGTGTTCTATGTTAATATAACAATTGATACTAGAATTTTTGTAGGTAGATATATTTATGTACTATGGCTCGAGCCCCTCGGTGGGGTTGTACATGAGCTGTTGATGACTGACTTTTATTATGAAATATTAAAATCACGTACCTACTATGGAAAAATACCGCATTCCTACAATGAAAAGAGTAAAGCTGCAATAAATAAAAATTATAGGTAGCACAAGTTATGAATGTTTTTATTTTTTTTGATGATTGATATATAAAAACTGAAACTACATATAAGTGAAAATGTTGCAGTCAATTCTCATTTCCATTGAGTTAGGTTTTTAATCAAAGGAACACAAAATATTTGCATTTCGTTCTCAAATTTAAAACGGAAGTGAACTACGTCATTTCCGCCCTCATTTCTTATTCACACGCCTTCCCCTGCTCTCAAAACGCCAAGAAATTAAGCTTTATCGATCCACCACACAAGATCCCCAAAACTTAAAACGGACCCCTTAAGATCACCCTAAAAACTTAAAAGTTCATTAGCCCTGGCAGCCCTGTCGACTACTATCTTGCACGTTCCTAAGACGCCCCCCGGGGGGCGGCGGGAGGTTTAAACCCCCCGGGGGGCAACGCGGAAATATGAAGGGAGCGCTCATTTATCAATACACGAGGAGACTGTTTCTTTCTCTAAGAATTGATTATATTCCACTAAGAATATTGATGGGGGTGAAAAGTTTCGAGGCTTAATGTGGGGGTGTTGCCCCCCCGACCTCCCCTCAGTCGTAATGTTTTGATTAGAGTTTTTGATGTGATGCGTCGTGTGTTTCCGTTTTACATACTCTCCTTTTGGTTGTTTCTTAAAAGGACTTCGTTTGCGTCAGATTTTGTTTGATGTGAATTTCAAATTGAGAATTTCAATTACGATCTTATATTTATAGCTTCTTTCATATTAAGTATTTCTTTGGTATTTTGTTTTTTAACAATGCGTCAAAATTTTGAAATATTTAATTCTGCCGTTTTTGTTTTACAAACTTAACAGCCGGAGCTCGTACCTTTTGATGAACAGGAAACGTCCCTCTTGTTGTGTTTTTAGTGCCACTAATAGCAGATAGCTTCAGTCCATATGGCACTAAACCCTAGTCTTTTTGTCGCCTAAATTATCGATACCCACGAGAAGATTTCTCATTATCTTAAAGAAACCCCCTATGCATCGAGAAACTGCATACAAGGTCACGTATGCACACTGCACTGCGGGTCAGTGTGTCGGCTCGATGCTCGCCCCTTGGGCAAGTGATACCCTTAATCCCTTATACTGGGAGACATCGCCTTTCTTAGCGCTCTGTTTTTATAGGTCAAAATTCAAATCTTTCTCGTTGTGTATTGGAATGAGTGAATGAATGAATATTTATTTGGAGGTTTTAATATTTTTGTTACAATACAATAGTTTTAATTGACTCCGTGGCTGAAATCGGTCAGGAGCTCTTCATCATCATCATCATTGACACTAATACATAAACAAAACAAGATACAGAAGAGTCAACCCAGCAAGGTAGCAATCTCTTCTAGGCAACCTAGTTAATCCTTTTATTGTATCTGATCGTTGTGACTCTAATGGTGAAACAGTGAAGACCTGTTTTAAATTTTTCAACACGTGCCTTTTGAAGTAAAGAAGACTTTAAAAAACCGTCAATATGATAACATCTTTTAAAAAGTAAAGATCAGCAGCATATTTAATTAAACGTTACTTTCGTAATTATTTCTTAGACAACTCACTTCTATTAACTTTTCTTAATACCTCTGAAAAACATATCGCATAGAAGATGTTACTGAATCCATTTGAAATAAAGACGTAAGTCTTCCTCTCGGCAACTCTTAAGACGTTTCTAAAATCCTTAGTATGTACTTATATTAGTATATAAGGCGTGTGTGTCTGTGTGCAAAGGAAATTAATATATGAATACTTGAGAGGGTTCCGCTGCTTTTTATGATTAGTTTGGTAAGGGAATATTGACGTGGAGGTTGTCGTAACTTTGCGAGTAAACCTGGAATTGCTTGTGAGGCGAATATTTTAAGGGCATGAGATTTTGGTAGGCCCTTTTCTATGTTAGTCAAATAAAGTGTATTGAAGCAGATGTATCTGATAGTTTTGTGATTTAAAAAGATAAAAATGCCTTTATTCGAAGTAAGATTTTACAAAATCATTTTTCGACGTCAAAGCTGGTTAAAGGACAAAAGAAGTTTGTCCCTGGTCGGCACGTTCACTACAAGTGTACGTCTGTGGAGAAGAACGCCACAGGACTCGTATCTTTTGTACTTTTCTATTTTTCTTTCGTTTTATTTTTTAGTTTTAGTTTTACAATCGCGACAAGTAATTACGGTTACCCAGAAGTGGAACCCAAATCATTTTAAATAGAAAACCTTTGTTTAACCAGTCACCATCTGTAATAATAAATATCTTAGCTTTTGACAGTTTTTTATTATTTTACTAAAACTAGTGTTGTTGTATGATGAGCATTTAATCCATATTATAGTGATCCATAATTTTTGCAACAATTTTAATTATCGAATAAATATTTAGGTAATGTCAAAGAGTACAGAAAATCTATTCTTTGTGTCTTGCACCTAGTTGGATGGACCCTTAACTAAATGGGATTATCTGTCAAACAAACTAGAACTGAACGTTTAATATGTATTCTGTTTATAATTTCGACATTATGTGTTTCTAACCATAAATATATTATATTAGAATTTGTTTTTAGTTATTTGTTATGTTATTTATATTTGCCCAAGTACAGTGGCGAGTTAACTTAATCCGTCATCTAAACTCGGTAAGTGGCTTTTAGCTGCCAAAATATACCGGGCTATTGACGAGCTGTCAAAATAGAACGGACTTCTATTTTGTGTTTTGTTTCTACAGTTTATTGGGCTAGTGGTAACTCACTACTTGCCTAAATGTAATTAAGCACGTTTGTATTTCAAAAGATACTGTAAATGAAATACAATTTTTATAGCACTGTGCTAATTTAGAACCACCCTTCAAAGCTTCTTTCTCCCTTTTTTACTACAAATAACAAAAACTCAGCCAATTTCCCACTAAACCATAACTCTTTACTGGAATCTCGTTTTTACAACGATTCTAAAACTAAGGTTCCAACATCCGGCACTAAACGTAAAAACCTACGTAAAACAACCCTTAGCCGTTAGAGAAATCTATAAAAAAAAACATTATAGAGCCTACTTAAAAAAAACGCGGGAAATAAAACGCACATCTGCATAGGAACAGCCAACTAAGCCCCACGCACACATAGCCGGCACACTAACACAAATAAGTATATTCGTAATAAAGTACCCCGGTAATATAAAACTAAGAAACATCAACATCTTGGGCCCTCTCCCTCCCGAGGGGGCGAGGGGGTAATGCCCCCCCGAACTTACTAAAATACTAAAAACGGAGATACAGAAGGGGGGTTGGGGAGTCGTTTTCTTATGCACGAGCCTTATATTTTAACCTAAAATGTTGGGCCGGATTCTGCGGCGGAAGATTTGTTGTATAGTATATTTTTAAGTGTGAGCTCGTGAAGTTGAGATTATGTATATTTGTTGCTTTGTAGAGCTGTGTGGCGGGGTTATGTTTGCTTTGACAATTATTTTATTTCTAATTCATAAGTTGCATTAGTTGCATTTATGCCGTGTGCTGACGAGAGTACATTTGTCACCAACCACTACTCTTCCCGTGGTTGTCGTAAGAGGCGACTTAGGGACTACACATTGAACAGGGAACGGGCAGCAGCGCTCTCTGATACAGTGACCTTTTAATCTGCGATCTTCAACCCGCCTGCCAAGCGTGGAGATTATGGCAAAACCCTCCACTTATGTGGAGGAGGGTTAAAGTTCAGCAGTGGACTGTAACAGGCCGTTGATGATGTTGATTTATTCAGTAGTGGACCTGGACGTCTTGTGGAAGAAATGATGATGAATTTACTAAAAACAAACACTGAATTTGTGAACTTTCTTAAGAAAATGTAATGACGTAAGAGATATCACAACATACAACGGAAAAAAATGAATTCTTAATTAGTGCTCTTTTAATACTTGATTGCGAAGCTTGATTGGTTGATTGATACGTACTTCTTTGTTCAAGTGTGACATTGATACAGGTTAAACCTAGTTGTTTTGCTAGTAATTACTCATTGATAGCAAAACTCAGTCGAGATTTCGCCGCTCATTACGGAGGTTCCGGGTTCGATTCCCAGTGGGGACACTGTCAAGCAAAAATCTCTTTGTGAGACTTTCCCCAGTTTGGTTAGGACTTTGCAGGCTGAATCACCTGATTGTCTGAAAAGAAAGATGATTTCGTGCTTCGGAAGGCACGTTAAGCCGTTGGTCCCGGCCATGTCAGTGGCCTTTGGCGGCTCTATAACATTGACACTGGGGTTTGTGAGGTCGGTTGTCAACCTTACAACCCGCACGATGAAGAAGAAGATAACTTCATGATGAGTAGTCCATAACTTACATTTTGTCAGGTACGCCTGGTAAGCCTGAAGTTCTAAATAACAGACTACCATTTTTTTAAGTTTTCCGAAGTACTTCCAGCCCGGTACTTACCTGAAAAGAATAAAATAATACTTAAATACGCGTATCGTAACAGAAAATAAAAAAGTTCTAGTAGAGCATATAACAACAGCTAGGATATTTCTCTTCAGAGATAGAAATCCTAATTATTCCTAATTATTCGGTTCGACCGACGGTTAGAGACAATTTATTAATATTATGACTTCTTCTAAGACAAGTTCTGAGTATGTTGTTGTTTAATTGTGTTGCTGTTGTTATTTTTTTTTTTAAATTATGTTGTTTATTTGATTGTGTTTAATTGTGTTTGTTTGTTCTTCTTTCCTTTTTATTGGATTGAATTCAACTTGAGACAGCAATGCATAAAAGTTATTTTAGTAGTTTTCGAGATTGGTGTAGAATTGAAATAGGTAATTATATTGTAAACCTAGAATATATCTTACTACGTATCTAATGAGTTTCTATATATTACCGCGAAGTTACTAGAATATTTCAGTAATCACATAATTATAAATGTGAAATTATATTTGGATGCTTAGAAGTCAACCATTAACATAAAAATATTGATAAAAATGAAACAGTTCGTAGATACAAATAATGTTAGTATGAAAAACTAACTGTTATGAAAAACTAACTGTTATGAAAATTGAAACTCTCTTGGTTAAGGCAATTCGAACGAATCGCTCTGATTCACAGGCAAAAATCGGATCAACACCCCCATTCACTAAATAAAAACGACGCGCGGTGAAAAATTCTGAAAAAAGTGCGTCAAGCTAAAGATGCTGCTTAAAAACGGGTCCCGTACACTTTCCAATAGAGGATCGGACTGTTCACCATATCTTATGAAATTACCACATTTTATGAATTATTTTTAAAATATAGATTAGTAGCAGACGTTCGCGAAGAAAAAAACAGAATCAGTTATAAAACGAATTTACAGTGGTTTTTTAAATTTTCAATATGTCTGTCTCGTTCAAAAACGATTTTTTGTATGGAGATTATATGGCGTTACTAACAAATGACGTCACAAGTGGGTATGTGCCTCTCTGTCTAATCTTGAATTTCAA
The DNA here is from genome assembly GCA_951230895.1 of Carpatolechia fugitivella. Lineage (NCBI taxonomy): Eukaryota > Metazoa > Arthropoda > Insecta > Lepidoptera > Gelechiidae > Carpatolechia > Carpatolechia fugitivella. Next base: position 17,150,624 of record OX579652.1, on the reverse strand, counting down.
ACCTTTATAACTCGGTAAATTTTAAAGATAGAGCAAAAATTCTTTTAGTGTTCGATAGCAGAAACTAAGAAGTTTGGATTTATAAAATAAAAAAAAAGTAGTCCGATCCCATATTACTAGGCAGTTCAAGAATGTTATGCTAGCAGGCTTGACTGATGACAACAGGACTTAGATCAGGTGGACTGACGACCTGAGGAAGGTCGCTGGTGGTGGCTGGATGAGGAAAGCGGGTGATCGTGCGCTTTGGCGTGCCCAAGGGGAGGCCTACGTCCAGCAGTGGACTGCAATAGGCTGATGGATGCTAGCGGGCTTAATTCTTTGAAAACTTAAAAATTTGAAAACTGTCTGAAATTGAGTGCGTCCTACATTTTGATCTTTTAAAAAAAATGGACAGGACATAATTGTATAATTATTTTTAATTTTAATAAGGTTGTGTCAACTGGGATGCTTTTTTAGCAGTTAACTAGCAATTACAACCTTTTTTTTTTATCGAATCTGTTTATTTATTGAGGGGTGATGCTCTTGTATGTGTGCGTACCAGGGACACTCTTTTAAAAATCACAACTCAAAGTAATTATTCCCAGTCCCTGCGTCAACACCCTAAACGCAAATTAGTGATCGTATGTCCCTTTTGTTTATTGAAATAAAAAAGGACAGAACTTAAATATAGCCGTCAAATAATAGCAACTCACAAAATATAGTTAATTAGTTTACTATCTCTTTCATATCTCAGTAAAACAAAGATAACAGTCGTCGAATCGTGGCTATTTATTACTATTGTTTATCAATTATTAAGTTTCATATATATAATAAATATAGCTTATGTGACTCAAGGATACTGTAGCATTCTAATGGTGAAAGAATTTTTAAAATAAGTTCAGTAATTTTTGAGTTTATTCGTTACAAACATACAAAAATACAAAGGCTTCCTCTTTGTAATATTATAGTATAAATGAATTAATTTTCGACCTCTTAAGATATCGAATTACGATTTAGTTTTTCTCCTTTACCGTTTTCAGTTGTGCTTTCTGTAGTATTGTAATTTTTTCCTAGCCGTTTTGAACAGGTAACCACAGATATAATATTGAACCATTCAACATACAGGCCCCTAAAATTGACACATGGTAGCAAAAAATAATAAAAAAAGGCGAATAACCCTGAAAACCCGTCCGGGAAAAATTCGCCCGAGTTTTATTTGCTTTTACGAGCGGCTAGTGAAACTGAAAGTGGCTGAAAAAATACGTCACTATTCCTATCGTGCGAGCGGCAAAAAAAAGAAAGAATGGCGAATGGCCCGTCGAAAACGAGAGTTCTTTTTTCAAATTGCGCGCGCTTTTCTTTTTTATTCTTTAAACTTTAAAGGCTTTTTTTTTCCGGATAAAAACTGTTAAATTACTTCATACTTTTTCTTCTCTTTTAGAACTTTGCGATTTCGGTCTTTACTACTGTTTACGAAATTTCATAAGTTTAAAATGACCAGTTTCATTACTTAGTTAATCGCGTAATCATACTAAATTGTGTTTAAGAAATAGTTGTTAAGTATAAGGTGTTTCTAATCTGTATTTTCAACCTTTAGGTATGTATGATAAATAGAGTTTTGCAGTACTGTAACAAATTTCACATTATACAAAATCAACAGTTCGGTTTTCAAAAAGGAAAATCGACTACGCTTGCAATATTTTCGCTAATAAAAGGTGTACTATCCAGTGTTAACAATAATAATTTTACCACAGTTTTATTTTTTGACCTGTCTTAAGCATTTGACTACGTATCACGTGACATGCTCTTAAAAAAGCTAGAAGTAATAGGAATCAGAGGCTTAGCTCATCATTGAATGTCCACGTATTTGGTTGGAAGGCAACAGTGTGTTGTTATTTCAAAAGTTAATAAAAATAATGATATGACTGATTATTTCTCCAAGTATGAGCAAATTAAGTATGGAGTCCCACAGGGCAGTGTTCTAGGACCTGTTTTGTTTTTATTGTACTTAAATGACATTGTTGACATCATAAAACACAAATGCATTTTATTTGCCGATGACATATCTGTTATTGTAACATCTCATATGAAATATAACTCAATTAAGGATCACGAACTTGAAATAAATAACACAATTAGTACAATTATTGCTTGGCTTGACATAAATAATCTTAAAATCTCAATCATACTAACTATATTCAATTCAATAATTCTAATCAGGTGACCAATAAATTTGACATGAATATAAATTATAATAATATAGATATTAATAGAGTTCAACAAACTATATTTCTAGGCGTTACTATTTATAGAGACATTAACTGGATACCACATTTAAAAAATGTAGCTAGTAAAGTAAACACATTCGTGTATGCCCTAAAGCAAATAAAAAAATAACTAATCTAAAAACCGCCGTAGTTGCCTATCATGCATATGTTGAGTCTGTTTTGCGCTATGGGCTTGTTTTGTGGGGAAACGGAAATAAGGATAATCTTAACAAGGTTTTCATCAGTCAAAAGAAATGTCTAAGAGCGATATGCGGTATTCCTCCAGTATCTTGTAAACCCTTGTTCACGAACCTTGGACTGTTACCATTGCCTACATTATATATATTTGAGGTGTGTTTATTTGTAAAAAGAAATCCTAACTTGTTTGAAAAAGCGTGTGATGTAAATCCTAGAACACGAGATCCTTATCGACTTGTGCTAAATGAGACGCCAAAGAGTGCAAAATATAACAAAAATTGTTTGACAATGTGTGTAAGAATTTTTAACAAAATACCTAATGAGTTTAAAAACATGAATTTTACATTATTTAAGAGAAATTTGTATAAGTGGTTGCACAATCAGAATGTTTATAATGTTAATGAATTATTAGAGCGCCGTCATTTTTTATATTAATATTTTACCTATCTATATGTAATTTGCATGCTACAATTTTTTTAGCTGAACATGAATGTACTTTTTGTTTTGTGACATCTTTATTTCTTGTTTAAGGCAAATAAAGACTTTATTATTATTATTATTTTCTTAATTTTTTCTTCTCCCATTGGGAGGTGTAGTTCCTTGCCTCACGGGCCGTAACCAAGTGAGGAAAGGTCGTTAGTGGTGACGGATGTGGTAAGAAACTTCCTGACGATGCAGCATGTGTTTAAAATGGAAGCTTTTTGAAGAGTATTAGATGTAAAGGGGTGGATATTTAGAGTTTTAAGGCTATTGCGGAGGGTTTTGGGGATGACTCCAGTGGAAGACAAAACTATTGGGACAATATGTACTGTTTGTACTTTCCACTACGTTTTTAGTTCTACAAGATCTCTGTATTTTGTGAGTTTCTCGTCAATAGTTGTTTGGATAAGGTGCGTGTTTGGTACGGCTATATCTATAATAAATGCAATTTTATTACTTTTGTCATGAAGTGTGATGTCGGGTCTATTGAAATGAATCGTCTTGTCAGTAAGTATAGTCCTATCCCAATAAAGTTTGTATTTCTGATTTTCAAGTACTGTTTCTGGTTTATATTTATAATATGCTACTTTATTGTTTATGAAATTAGTTGAAAATGCAAGATTCTGATGGATTATGGAAGCTACTTGGTCATGGCGGTGTTTGTAATCGTTTTGGACGAGAGATTTACAGGCTCCTGTAATATGCTGGATAGTTTCAGAAGCACTATTACACTGCCTACAGAAGTCTGTTTGTCGATCAAGGTCCTTTGTTATGTGCTTTCTGTAGTTTCGAGTTGCAATTACCTGATCTTGAATAGCAAGCATGAACCCTTCTGTCAAAACAATTCACCGCGCTTGAGCCATTCGTTCGACGCATCTTTGTCGACGTATGTCTGACTCAAGTCGTTCTGGTGTCTCCCATGTAGCGACTTTTGGGTCCATGTTGCTATTTTCTGTTCTGGTGTGATGATTTGTTTATTCTTCTGGCTGGTATGACATTGCAGATTGAGTGGTGTAAATTTTTTGTCTATGTTGGATATAAATTGGTGCAGCGTTGAGTGATCTGATCTATTATGGAAAAAACGTCTAAGTGAAGTTATTTGCCTATTATGTAGGTTCTGGATATCGACAATACCCCTCCCCCCTACTCTACGAGGCAGAGTAAGGCGTTGGATACATGATTTTGGGTGATGTTTCCTTGATTTCGTGAGACTGGTATTAATCATACGTTGCAGTTTTAATAAATCAGTTTGAGTCCAGTTAATTATTCCAAAAGAGTAAGTTAATATTGGGTTGCTTTAGTAAGGTTTTTTGAGTTAAGGTGGGTTTTTAATATCTGGTTCAGTCTGTATTTAAATTTTTTTATGAGTTCTAATTTCGTTTCTTTCTGTTGTATATAACTTGATTGAAGGAAACCTAAGTATTTGTAGGTAGAGTTTTGGTCCATCGATTCTATTTGCTCACCGGATTCCAATGTATATGGATTACACTGCACAGTGCCTCTATTTACGGAATGTATTTTGCACTTATCGATACCAAATTGCATATGGATGTCTTTTGAGAATTGTTGGGTTATATCAGCTTGTTTAAACAGTTCTTTATTATAGGTTTTTTACTTGCAAAGTTCACGGTGCAGTGTGATTTATGCGTATGCCCTCGATCTGTGTACGAGAAAAGATCTTTTCTTTTTTCGTCACCTTCCTTTCCTCGTATTGGCTGTTCTGTATTCTATTTGTAAATATTTTAAAGCATTCGCGGAATGTTTGCATGTTTTTTTATACGTCTAAGTACCAAATGGTCTAAGTCTTGAGACGATTAGTTGAATAGTGTTATTAACTGGCTGAATGATACAGTAAATAGGGAGCGTAGCTGTCAATAGGATATTTTCCGACAGCCAATTAAAATAAAAAATATCTTCGATAGATGGCGTTGACGATTCGTGGATCCGAAGAAATCCGGCGAGTCACCCAGGGCCATAAAAAAAAGAATCCACGAAGTACTTACACCTGGCGCCATCTATCGTCTTAATCAGAACTTTTTTTTTTTTTTAAAGAGCTGTCAGAAATTCTCCCAGTGAAGAATATTCGCTCCAATGTTTAACGAAAGTTTTTATATATACTAATTGCTAGTCAAACTTCTATGTTATCTTTTTAGTGTAAATACCTAATGACAATGCAATAAATATGACTTGAGGAGATGGGCATTACTTTACTTCAAATAATTAGATATTTAAGTGATGTACTCGAGCTCGAGCCTACCCTGAAATAAGGCGATTAGGGCTTAGTCGACCGCGCTGGCTCAGTGCGCAACTTAACACACAACCTTTAAAGGAGTGTACAAGTTTCCTCATGGTGATGTCTTCCTTCGCCTTAAGAGCGTTGAATTAATGTACAAATTGAAAACACATTGGTACGTGGTGGGGATCGAACCCGCGTCTCCCGGAAAGGAGGCAACGGTCCTAGCCATGATATGGAACAGTTTATTTCGATTATCGTTTTATTTAGTATAATTTTTCTCCATAAAATAACATTAAATAATGTAAATTTAAAAAATAAGAAGGGTATTGGTATACCTTTTCTTTATGTAGTTTTTTGAGAACACATAAATTGCTCATTCTTTTTCCAAACATGTTTATTGAAAAACAAACATTTTCAAAATGCACAGTATAAGGATCTATCTATATGTATGTAGCATGAAAACGAAAAACCGCAGAATGTAAAGAATATAAAATAACGCTCCAATATTTTTAATTCAGTTTTGGGCAAATAATAAAGGATGGCACCAAATTACCAATTCGAATGAGCGACCGCCATGTACGGCTGGCAGATTAAATTCTATGTGGTACATAGAAAAAAGTAAATAGTGATAAAAAAGCACGTTTATTATGAGCTGATCGGTGTGCCTGTTTGCATTGCTATAGGTACTACAGGATGCTCTGAAATAAATTCAAAATTTACTGTAATCAAGCAAGTTTGGTTTTCTATAGATAATTACCGCAGTGAATTATTAATAAGTTGGGTTATTTGGGCCATTCTAAAATTAATTAGTTGTATGTGTTCCCACTAAGTTTAAACCTAATTAGTTTACTAAAACAGGGATTTTAAATTATTTAATCAGACCTGCTAGTTGAAATACAGGCGTAAATTAAGCCCAGTCCGAAAACGCCACTCTATAAACAAATTTAAATTTTTAAAACCAATTAAAATACAACACCCTCAATTTTAAAATTGCACGTGTGTGCGTATGAGATATCACTCACACGCATCCTGTGTCGTGTGCGTTTGATAGTGCGTCTGTGTGCGTACGTCTGTGTGTGTATCGAGGTCACATGCAGCGTACACCGGCAGGCGATTGTGATGCAACGAAAAGGAGAAAAAAAATTGCCTACAGATACTTTGGAAAGTTCGATTTTGTAATTTCACGAAGATTTGAGACTCGGATATCGCATTGAAATCAATTTTAAAAGGTTTTATGACATGACAGCCCAATAAAAAAATTAGAAGTTGGTATCAATAAAAATTTAACATTCGATATTACTAAATTTAACTCAAATATAGCGGCATTGTTACATAAGTGGTAATAAAAGGTTTTTTTTAAGAAGTTGTAATAACTTAATGTACTCAACACTACAGTCCATTTACAATCGTATTTTTATGAATTAATTTATTTTTGTGACCTTCGCCTGAAACTTGTGAATTAAATAATCGTATCCTTCTTGAATATGTATTTGTTAAAAATGCTTATATGGAACAATCAATAAGTTATGTGTAGTAGTCATAAATAGCTAAAATAAATACAATTTACGTAAATTCGGTCACGTACACATTTACTTAAAAGCTAGACTGAAGTACATTCTGTTGAACAATAATTTAAAATGGCGGTGCGATTTTCTCACACTTTCGTCACTTGCATAAGGGTCGGTGAATTCGACCGCCAATCATCTTAATATTCGGCTGCAAGTCAATTCGTCTCGTTTACAGCCTCATGACTCGTGCTGTGACCCACTTTCCATGTTTGCTAATGTATTTATAAGTTTGAAAAACCAAAATGACTTGCTGTTGCAATTTTTAGTTGCATGACGTGTAAAAACCGCTTTCTTGTATTATTTAAACAGGTGGTTTTAGATGAGTTTTTGTGTTGTGGTTGATAAGCATCCAAATATTTTATTACCCAATCAAACTTTATCTAATATATTTAATTTAAAGATAACATTTAATGAGTTACACAAACCTATACAGGTCGTTTCTATTTATATATTCTTAGATATTTTGTTTTGTGGTTTTTTTACTGCCACTCTCGAACTTGTTACCGAAAAGTTATCTTAAAGTCATATTTCCCAATGTATCATGTATTGTATATAAATGAAGGCTATGAAATCATCTCATCCCATTCCGTTGCAATTGCAAGTCAATTCTTCTCGTTAAAGCAGGCGTCACTCGCGTCCCACTTTCGGCTGTAACGAATTTGGGTCAAAGACTTTAAAAGTGGTTATTGTTTGGTGTTAGGTGTTATTGCGTTGCTCTCGAGAGGGGCGCGGAATGTGAAAGCGTGGGTCATATGCGCCTGATATAACGGAAATTTTAAGATTTATTCGTTTTCTAAATGTATTTCGTTACGTTCCAAAATCGGGTTCCTACTAAAGCCTAAATGGTCGTGATAATGGATCATAAAATTCGTGTATAAAACGTTTTTTATTGAAAAATATAAATAGTTAATGTATCTTAGATAAAAAAAATACTTTCCAACTAATTGGTCAGCCGTCGTGGATATGCTGAGTCATTAAAAACAATTATAATTTAGTTCTCAGCCAATACCTGATTCAAAATAAAAAAATATTATACAAATCATTTTTCGACGTCAAAGTTATCATGGATGGCACGTTCACTACCAGTGTACGCCCTCTGTGGAGAAGAACGGCCAGAAGAAACTCCACAGGAATCGTATCTTTTGTGCTTTTCTTTGAAATATATAAAGATTTATAAACATATTTAAAAAAAAAGCATGAACATAGTTTAATTATATCTATTTGTTGACTATTTCTTCGTGCAGCTGTACTCTATTGCCGAAAATGCACACTCGTCACACAACCGACGCATTTAAAAATCGCCACTAGGCGTGCATAGCTCTGGTAACACCACACTATATGTTTTGGTTTTATTGTTTTTATATTCCTTTTGTGTGCAATAAAGTGTTTTCACTTACTTACTTATTTACTTACTATTTCTATGGTAGTCTAAAATACATCAAAATAGTACTCGAATGACAAAGCTGGTTGTCTGTGCCAAAAAGTTTTAGGAGATGGCGCTTATATGTTTGTATAATTAAATGTATTATCTTTACTTGGAAAGTAAGGCTTTGTCTGTTTTTTAAATTAAATAGCTATACCGTTTTCGAGATACCAATACTACGAATATACAAGAACTACTAAGTTAGCCCGCATTTCATTTGCTTTTAGTAATATTTTCATTCTTTGAAATATATTTTTTAATGTCATCAATTCGCGGGACTCTGTAAAAGTAATACTTTTAAAACAATATGAACATGATTATTGAAAATCATTTCCTTGTTTTACTTTGAGTTTGTAAGTAAGTATTAAAAGTAGGTAAAACTAACTATATTTTTAAAAATAAATTCAAGTTTAAGTACTAATAAAATTAAACGAATATTCAAACATTGAAACGTTATTATATCTTATAAAATATCGCCACACAAAGTTAATAATGCCATTTACATGCAAGTACGCTAATAACAAGTAATGAGAGTACATTGGTTGCATAAAACCCATTGCTGTAGCGCATATGTGGTCGCAAACCAGTTTTATAACCTTTCATCTTTGCGCCTCATGTATAGTGAAAATGTTTAATGTAAGCTGTCAGAGGTCACAGAAATTACAGGTTGATTGTGTCCCACGAACTTGTTGAGGAAAAAGTGTTGCTGTGTAAATAATATAATATTATTGTGTCGACTTTTGTAACATTGTAACATAAACAGTGCGGTTTCCAAATTAAGAATAAAGCTCCCCGAATGTTCCGAAACTGTTGTGTAAACTAAGTGAAAAAGGGACTTGGTTGCACTAATAAAATAAAGATCGGCGTACAGTGTTCAGGTGTAAATTCCGGATATTAATCCTACAATTTTGCCAAATTTGGTTTTAGTAGGCGCTTCCTGTAAACCAAGTGCCAACTTCAGTTATAGTTCTGTTCAGGAATAAGAATGTGGCTTTACATGTATAAACAGTTTACTAGGATTGAAGTAATCAAGTGAAATGAGAATCTTTTCGTTATTCGAAAATTTTGCATTTTTAGTAAAGTTTCTTTTGCAATCGACTTAATCTTGGGACTAAATTATTCAAATCAATTAAGCGAAAGTCCAGCAATGCATTTTAGCAATAATTTGTGTAAATTATACATTTTGTTACGGAAGCGTTCGGACTGGGGTCGGTTTTAATGAGAACTGGATTGAAAATTCGGTCTCAAATGTTAAAAAGGAAATTGTATTTGCAGTTCAAATTACTTGTGACGGTGAAACTTCGTAAAGTTTTAAAAATATTGCATTCTTCAACATATCAATTTCGCGTTACGACTCTACGGACGTATCAGGCTGTCAGTAATTTAATTAGCTTCCTTCTTTATTGAAAGACATGATCTTTGGGTTCGGTAGTGAAGACAAGAAGACTCTTGAGAGAAAGCTTTTTAGCAGTGAGTGCTGTTACAAAGAATCAAACAGAGATTTTGCTGACAAATCAAAGTCTCACTGTAATTGCAAAATAGAAAGGCAAATTGGACACATTTCCTGGTTTTACATAACCGGTAAAATCTATATTGATGATTTATCTGTAATACATTATTTTTAAGTGTCTGATCGTGTCGTAAATAGTTTTTTTCTTTTTGTATTTATACTGGACCCAACCTAAAATCCGGTTCATCCTTGCCAATGTAAACGTTTGAACGTCGAAAACTGACAAGACCGCGATGACTATTAAAACTCTGTATAATTTTCGTGGGCCTTGACATTTCGCAACAAGTACATCGCGTAGTCCACGACCAGATGTGGTGTGGCATTCAAAGTAGCCTGGAGCTACGCTCGATTGAAAATTTACAAAATCGTGTAATAATCGGTCGTTTGTTCACTTAATTGTTATAATATTTGCAAAACTTTGATAATAACTTTACATTTATATCGGAATGCGATATTAAAAGTAAACTTTTAACCTAAAACAATATTGAGTCTCTATTCCAAAATTAATTTTATTAGAAATCATACCAAAAAAATCAAACATTACAAACAATTACAAATACAATACAATAACAAATACAAACATTTAGTAGTCAAAAGTATACGCGTAATAATAAAACTACGTCACGTTTTAAATAAAATATTTCCATTAACAAATTATGCAAAGACGAAGAAAACATTCCACAACTTCCGGCTCAAACATTCATCTAAAAAAAAGAAAAGAAAAGCAGCCATTGCTACTCTCTCCTTGCAGCTTAAACAATAAAATAAAAAGACAAGTGCAGGCGCCCGGCGACGCGTGTTTGCACCGTGACCTAAATACTGCACATGGGCTTGCTGGAGTCACGCACATTCTTTGTTAGTGTGCGTGTCTGATGCTCGGGATCATTGGTAGGGACAGAAAATAAATCTGGATAGTGCATTTTGACGTTTAATGTTTCTAAATAGAGCTAGAGACGGTATCTTCATCATAGCTTTGACATCCATGATAGCTTTGACGTCGAAAAATGATTTGTAAAAATCTTAATTCGAATAAAAAAATTTGACTGTGACTTTGACTTTGAACTGGAGTAGAGAATTCGATTTTTCAGTAATTGCTATAATGGTTGAGGTAGAAGTTCTGTATTTTCTTGATTTTTAAGATCCATCCATCCATCCATGTCAGCCTTTAATATGTTCGTCTTCGAACGTAGGCCTCCTCTCCATTCCTCCACTGGCACCTGTCCTGGGCCACTTGCATCCAATTGATACCGGCTTGTTGCCGGATGTCGTCTGTGCATCTCTTGGGCGGTCTTCCTCGTCCGCGGGTGTTATCGCGAGGTCTCCATTTTTAAGATCACGTCTCCTTATATAAGTGCAAATTGACATTGATAATAAAATATTATTCATTCTGATTACATCCTCGTATGTATTTGTACATTTAGCGTTCTGATAAGTAATTTTAGTCATTGTTATTTTTTTTTGTGATCAGTACTCGCAATGACAACCAATATTGAATTGTGGAGAGTCGCGCGTGTGTGCGTTGTCATTCTTTCACACATTTTTGATCGCTCTGTACATTTTTATTTGCATTTTTTAATCTGTGTGCGTTTAGTTTCGGTACAGTTCACGAAATAAAATGGGCATTATTCGTTAAGTAGATTGTTTTTGTAATTAGCATTGTTTATGTTTATTTTCGTATTCAAGGGAAGGGCGTCGCTTAATATCTCTATATTATAATCGATATTATATCGATATTATAATGTACACAAAAAACGGAGTCTCTAACAAACAATCCTTAGCTAATATTTTGTTTTCAACTAAACTCCTTATTTTTCGTCTTAAATCTTTCTTAAACTTAACAAAGAACTTATATGTGCAGTTATTTTCTTTTGTAACTCTGTAACAACCTTGCAACTGCACTTTTAGTGCTGTCAATTCTTAGAAAAACAGAAAGTAAGGTAAAGGGCCCCGGAGACGGTCAAACGGTTTGATTCAAACACGTAAAGTTTGGTTTGACTCAAACCATTTTGATCGTTTACAAAGGTGGTTTGAACGGTTTGTCAAACATTTACGTGTTTGAAGCATGTTTGATGTGTTTAACGCGTCAGAAGTGTAATTACGACAGCATACAGAATCAGACTGCGCAGAGCCGTTTGACAAACCGTTCAAACCGACCTCAAAACAGTTTGATCAAACACGTAAGGTTTGAGTCAAACCGTTTGACCGTCTCCGGGGCCCTTAAGAATAAAATACATGTTAGTAATTGCTACGACGCAATGCAACGTTTACGACATGACTATAGCAGAAAATAGCTGTTTTTATTATTACTGTATGGAGTGGAGTTTGTGTACTTTAGACGTGAAATTCCCTACCTACTTTATGATGCTTATCTTTAAGATTAGATCTTTGTTTTTGAATATTAAAAGTATTTATGTACATTTTTAAACACAATTTGAAATAGTTACGGAAAATTAATTTTACTGTTTTCTTGCTAAAATTTAAAATAATTAGTGCGTACTTTCTGTTAAACAAACTCTTTCTAAAACATCTTTTAGCGACTTGTTTGGGCTGCTGTATGTAAATTACATTATTTTATTTTCATTGTTGTTCGGAGTCGGCACGGACTGTACCTGTAGATCCTGTCTGTGTGTGCGCACTAATTGCGATAGCTACTTCATTTAAATTTCGAACGCTGCTCTGGTCCAATGTGAAAGCAATGTAACTTGCAGTTTTAATTGTTTTTATAACTACGACAGTTACAATGCAATAAATTGTTATATGCCCTAATGCTTCTAATAACAGTAGCATGAAAAAATAACAATAAAATTTACGGTTATTCATTTTTGGTCAATGTACTTCGTTCTTTACAGTAAAAACAAATAAAAGCGTGAACATGTTAGATTAAGATTGTACGAAAACAAAATAATCCGTATACGAAAACAATTTGCGAATTCGTTTACATAAAAAAAAAACTTCATTCCTAAACGAAATGCACATTCACTTGCAAATGTTCGAAAAGTGGGATGTATGAATGTGTTAGCAATAAAAATAACACGGTGATTGTATCTCTGCTTCGGAGCGTGGAAACACGGTTACTTTTTGAATTTTGATTTAAGCTCTTTGTCTAAGTACATGACTTTTGACGCCTTTTTGAATTTGTCTTTGTCTAAATCCAGCGCGAACCTTTATAAAAGGTTGTTAAAAATCTTGCGAAATAATACATTTCTTTGTGTTTTTGACATCTTTTACTGAAAACACCCATAGATCTTTTATTTTACCTATATGTCAGCCAGTGGTAGGTAAAAAACACCCACATATTTATATAACTATGACACTATTAATTAATGACGTTTTTATTGAAACTCCATAACATGTTACAAAACTAAACTCATTAGAAGGGAAGCTTTTGCCTTGCACTGAAACATAGGCTTAAAAACAGAGCCTCTATTTAAAACAGCCTAGAAAATAAAAATAATATTGATATCCCCTTTCCACCCCATCCCCAATGATAAACGTCAGTACCGGACATTACAGCCTCATTTTTATTTGGCACATAGACGAAACACCCTTTTTTCGGCACATACCCCCCCAACACCCCCAATACATTCCCCCCGATAAGTACATATGTACATCCTGCTCAATAATTAGTGGGTGTTTTTTAAACAGCCTACAAATTCTGAAATGAAGTTTTATTCGGCTGATTGCATTTTTCCAATTTCTGTCGGATGAGAATGGCGTATTTTAAAATGCTAAATGGGTGGCGAGTGTATACCTGTTGTGTTACGTACTTGTATATGTAAAGTTAACGTATGTAGTTAGCATTCATATGTATTCATACCTACCTGAGAAGAAAGTATGATTCCTTCAAACTCACAAACTTAAAAACTTGTTCAAACTCAGCATTTATCTATAGCATTTTTATTTTATTTTCATGTAATAGTTTTGTTCTTAATACCATAATCACATTCATCCCCTATTGGAGTAAGCAGATCTGAAGGACTTGTAGATCAAAACAATACTGCCAGCTTTTCACGTATACCTAAATCATTCACAGTTAATTTTAATAGGTTTTTTACCCGATAAAAAAAGCAACTGGCCTTATTTGTTTTTATCTCCTATTCCAGCTAAATTTCCCTTAAATTTTCTTTATGTATAATAATATATTTTAGCCTAAACAGGAAACTTCTTAAGACTAAAAACCTAAGGCAAAACTTAAGACGCCCAAAAACTCCCAGCCGAAGTATACACTCAACGCGACCAAACTTCCTGACCTGCCTCCCCTTTCTCCCGCTTATATTATTTAACTAGAGAGGGGATGTTATATGACAATTTGGAGGTCTCAGTGTCTGGTTACCGGAGAGCCCTTGGAAGTTGTTGAGCTAGATGCGAAGGGCAGAGGGTCGCGAAACTGGATCCCACTTATGCGAGTATAAAGACTTGGTGTTTTAGACTGTGTAGACCACAGACGGACTGCAAATGAACTGCAAATAGCAGCAAAGCTGCTAGCTGCTATTGTAGCTGCAAATTTATAGTTTGAATGATTAGGGTGCAGTGGACATTACTGCATTCTGAAGACCTTACAACGGTGGTGCCACAAAGCAGTCAAAGTCTGTAGCTTGTGCACGCTGACTGCAAAGTTAAATGCTCAGTTGAAAAGTAATTTCGTTGCAGTTATGTTAACAGCATTCAAACTATTTTTTTTTAACAAATTCCACATCATTTACAGTTCGTCTGTGTAAGTAGACACGTGATTTGAGTTTGGTGTGAGATTTTCTGTAATTATAATTTCGAAGGTGAAAGTAGGAATTGTGAAGAACTCCTTTTGTAAGTGCACTCTTCGGGTACCTAGAATGTACACCAATATTATAAAGAAAGCCTATTTTTAGAAGTATTTTTATGTAACACTTAGGCGTTTCAACTTACTGTTCGAAACTCAATCTACTAGCTGTCCGCCTTTCGGGTTTTTGATTTTTCCTTTGGTAATAGTGATTTTTTCTCCGATTCATAAACTATTTATAAGTAAGTAGTTCCATTAAGTAAAGTTAAATGTATGACCAAAAATAATCTTAATTATGATTGTTTATACTTCTTGTAAAAAAAAAATTCACCAAGAAAACATGACAAAGTAAACTTTTGTTACTCATTGTCCAGACCTGAGGCCTAATCTTAGTTCAATAAATGTTATTTAGAAAGCAACTTCTACGAGTAACTATACCTAAAACATACCAAAACTAAACGTTAACCAATATGAAACGTACATAATAGCAAATACAACTCTACCTTTGTCAAACCCAACCTAATCCTCAAACGAAAACCCTCCTTAAATCCCTTACGAGTTCCCGGCGAACTCAACATAATTGATCGCTCCACAACTATAAGTATCCACACACGCCTCGCATGTGTGCGTTTATCCTTTACTGACCTAGAGACCGATCTACTATCTTGTAGGTCAGCTCACACTACATCCAAATCACAAGAACCTCCTCCCCCCGCGACTCCTCAACAATCTTTCCTGGAAACTCCATGTTGAATAGCGAATCCGAGATCTTGCATTTCTGGTCATGCACTACTATTCGGCTGGAGTATCTTGAGCTCTTCCGCTTAAAGAGGTCTCGTTTGGTTCTTGGAGATTCCCAGGTCAGGGTTTTCTGGATATGTGGCGGCTAGACGCAAGCCAGACGATAGAGATGCTTACGTAGTGGTTAGATGGTTATTGTGGGAATGTTAAAGCAGTTTAGGGATCGTTTTGAGGGTAGATGCGAAATTTACAATGAGATTAATTAGTTCGGGATTGTTGTGGTTTGAGCTATTAACACTTTACGTGTTTCGGGTATTACGTGGGTATTATGTTTGGAATAAGTAATTTCGTCTATTAAGAACTAATTGGGATGTGGAGGAACTGTACTATGTGCAGTGTTTAGTGTACAGTGACTGTAGTGTCTTTGTTCTACGTAGCGCTGGACTGCGCTCGAGTAGATAATTTATAATAACTTTAATAAAATCTTCACTAAAACATAAAAAAAATATAGCCAATAGCCAATATCCTCAATTAAGTAGATAGGTGAATTTTGTACTTACTTTTGAAGTTGGTGCCAGCCAAAAAATCATCATAAGTCGTGGGCAACTGTTTGTTTGACATTTACATGAAGTTAAAAATAACTATAATCGATTTTTGAAACAAAGAGAAAAACCATAATCTTTCTCTTCTTAGCTGAATTAAAAAACTGGATGAACCGAATTTTAGGTTGATGGTCAGTTATCGCAAGAAATTACATTTTTTTTTCAGTAGAAATGGTTGTATACAATCAATTGTAAATAAATGATCATGATCTATCCGACCGATTTCGGCCATGGCGAACACTTCTACTCCAAATCAGTCGAGCGCTGGTGCACCCGAAGATGGCTTATGAAGCCGATCCTCACAGCAAACTCCCGTGCACACGCCACTTACATATTTATATTCGATGGCGGCGGGAATAGAATAGAATAGAATATACTTTATTGCACACAAGGATATAGTTTGAAAGTACAGAAGATAGATAAAAGGGTGTACAGATAGGCGGCCTTATTGCTAAGGTAGCAATTTCTTCCAGGCAACCTTAGGTTTACGGAGACATTTGTTATTTAAGTTGTTTCTCGTTTTCAACTTCTGTTTTTAGTTTCTCCCCTTGGTGCTCTAATTTAAGTGGTTTTTAATTCATATAAAGCATTATAAAACCCAAGACTGGAAAACTTAGCAGCCAAACACTCACGCACTCACTCAATATTTTGAAAATAATTAATAAAATATGGTAAATTTAGGAACAGTCAGATCACCTATTTGTTAGTCATTTTGACCACATTAATATAAATGTTGTGTATGATAATAGGGTATTTGACTATCCCTAAATTTACCATATTTTATTATGAATTAATTTAGAAATATAGATCAATAGCAGAAGATTCGCGAAGAAAAAGAACAGAATCGGTTGGAAAACGAATTTACAGCGATTTTTTAAAGTTTCAATATATCTGTCTCTTTCAAAAACGATTTTTTGTATGGAGATTATTTATGGCGTTACTAGCTTGTGAGGTCACAAGTTAGTATGTGCCTCTCTGTCTAATCTTGAATTTCAGACCTTTATAACTCGGTCAATTTTAAAGACAGAGCCATAATTATTTTAGTTTTCGATAGCAGAAACTAACAAGTTTGGATTTATAAAATTTAAAAAAGTAGTCAAATACCCTATTGTGACTTAAATGGAGCTCATGGAGGGAGATTAAATTGAATAAGTTTTCTTATGAAATATGCATTGTAAAATAAAATTCATTATTTTCAGGATTATCAAAATATTTGATAAGGAGCTTCTTTAATGGTTTTTGGAAAACTTTCTATGCTTTCTATCCTCTACAAATATTATTTCTTTATTATGTAGAGTTGATAATTGTTAGAGAAATTAAAAAACAAAGTATAAGGACCATAATAATTGAAGAAAGTCGCAAGCGAACTTCTGAAACCCGAAACTGCTCTAAATATATACACACAACTAAATATACACTATGCATCTCTATATAGATGCATTCAAACATAGAAATATTCAAAGTCAGGGGTTGGCACTGCATTGGGGTGAATGACCGCCGAAACGCAAGGTCACGCACACTAAGATAAACTCTCGCGCACACATGGACTTCGACCGTGAAATTAGAAATAGTAGTGTTGGGAGTAGTTTGTCGATAGGATCGATAGTTTTGCAAATTTTTGCTTGCTTTAGATACCTACCTGTTACCTATATAATTACTTTTATATACTGGTCTATATTACAGCAATTAAACAAAAACAAGGAAGGCATAATATCCTCTTTTAACTATTTCTGAACTACACAGACAAAAAATAACAATTATACAAACAATTATAGCATACTAAAAAACCAATCCACCTGCTTAATTACCAAACACACCTTTCAAAACTTGTACCTATTCTGTTTTACATGTTAGCAACACTACAAAATTAATCCAATTCTCGAGTTAGCAACATAACCTAAAAATATTAAATTACGTCGCAAATTTCAGCGAAAAAACATAAAAACCCTTATCTGAAGTCATCGTGCCGAAATTATCATGTGCAACATAGTGCAGCGGTCAGGAAGCACTTGATATCGCCATAAAGTTTGTTTTTTATCCGATGTTAGCATGCGATTCGCGTCCGTCGCTAATTCAATCTGCCAACTCGTATGTTCGAATTTTGAATTTGTTGCCATTGATTTTGTTTTCTTCGGTAAATTCAAAATTCGTTGTGACGTAAATTATATTTTTATCGCTCACGTTGAAGGTTTATTATAACGAATGGTTCATGTGCTTGTAGGAAAGTTATTATTTTAAAGTTATTTCTAAATTGTTTGTTTTTAATAGTGCCTTTGCTGCTTGAATTCACAATTGATTGAAAAGAACCACAAACTACGAATGGCGTCACGGAATATATATATTATATACATAAACCTTTCAATCCAAAAACATTTTTGTTGAAATCACTGTCCTTACCATTCCAAATAATCTTTTTCATAAATGATATCTTTTTGTAGCAGTTCATACGATAGTTTTATGTTATTTATTTATTAAACCATTTATTGTACACAATTAACAATAAAATGACAAAAAAGATCTGAATCTTAACCCAACAATTTTACTAAACGTGGTTTAGTGCGTGCTCCTTATGACTCAACTGGTTTTAATTATATAATGCTAACACCAATTCTATGATCAGCCGATACATCACACTAATATTATAAATGTGAAAATATATTTGGATGTTTGGATGTTTGTTCCGCCTTCACGCCTAAACTACTCAACACACTACAATTTGGATAAAATTTGGAATGAAGATAGTTTGTACCTTGGATTAACACATAGGATACTTTTTATGGGAAAATCTTACATAACGCGAGTGTAGTCGCGGGCGAACCGCTAGTTTAGTTCATACATTTGAAACAAGAGCCGTCTAAAAATAACCAAATTTTGTCCTTAGCTTCGTGTTGGCATTAATTGAGTTCAATGACCCCACCAAATCTGTTATTCAAAAGTAGTGCTGATTTAAAATTGTAATAAGTTGGTTACAATGTGAAATAATCATGAGTTCCTTTATCTTTTCATTTATATTGTTTTTTCAAGTTGTACACAAATTATGCGCGAGCTAGATTTAAACAATGACACTTAAAACACATAATTGTATAATTATTAGACCTTCGGCTCTTTTCATGACTCGTTTGTTATTTTTATGAATAAACAATTTGTGCACCTTTGTCATCACGTAATTACCTTAAAAAGTATAAAAAATATTAAATTTTTAAATTGGGAAATATTTATTTCATGTTTTTATATTAATTTGCAGTGTGGTTAATTATAGAATTAAAATAGAAGTTCACTATATCTAATTATAATGTAAAAGAAAAAAATACCCTTAGTATTATTATTTCTCTAGCCTCCAACATCTGTATCGATATCGATATCTAACAGGATAGTGTTGTAATAGCATCCCTAGTAAGTCGATGCAATAGCGCGTAGTGAGTGACTAATTTCATTTACACTACAGTTTGGTTTGAAAGCTACTTCAGATCGCTGTTGTTTATTTTTGTAACTTTGTTTACTACGTCTGCATAAGTAATAGGTTTGTGGTGTAACAAACAGACAAATAAATTTCATCTATCTTCAGCTTAGCGACGTCACCACACTTTGAATCTCTTCGCAGATACGTGCAGGTTATTTCACGATGTTTTCTTTTACCGTAAGAGCCTAAAATAAACTTTTTAAAAGATTGCGTCGAGCCCCTTGTTGGGGACGAAATCTTATCTAAACTGATAACGAAAAAATAACTAGAATATGTTAAAAGTTCTTCAAAATAAATACTATTTTGTACAAACACGAAATACAGACACATTTTACAGTCAATTTGACATTCGAATACGCGGTACAATGATGTTTTATATGACTTGGTTTGTAAGAATGTTGAAAGTAAGCTTCAATGTACAGCAGCGACATCATCTGCCTGTCTGTCGTCATCGTCTGTTAAAATTATTAGGTGCCATGTTTTAGCGGGCTTTGTTAGACGGTTACTCTTCTAGACTATACATAATTCGCTGGTCAATTTTGATTAAATGGAAAAATTATCAGCATGAGCAACAGACAATTTATTACTTATAAACTTGAAAATAGAGTTGCAGTTTGGTCAACTGAGAATGTAGACTAGTAAACTATTTTGTGCACAGTGGTGTCAATTCCCGCAGCGACTCTAAACTTAAATTTAATATTAGTCTTGTCACTTTCTGATCCACGACCATGAAGAAGGACAGGCGATTGTCATCCGTTGTGAGCGCCGAATTTTATAGCGCAAATGTCAGGTTTTGACGTGTGCAATGTAATTTTAAACGGCTTGTTTTAGGATCCCACTTAAAATTGACGTTTGTGACATAAAATTTGACGTTCAAAAGAGCCGACAATCTCCCGTCATTTTTCAACGTTGTGGGTCAGAAAGTGACAAGACTAGACTACTTGTTTGGGTTACTATAAGATGAGCTCTGACAGATTAAAATTTTAAAAACTTTTTAATATTATTTCGTTTATTTATTAAGTAAAACATACTGTTTAATGATAAAATAAGAGGTGAAATTACTTTTTTTTTAAATATTTTAGCTATTATGGTTTTTAAACTGAATATTATTTCAAAAAGTTGTTAACGTCGTATGAAAAATTTTGAAGCTGTCAGAACCCATCCTATAATAACCCGACTATAATGTTAAATTTAGTTTCGGTGCGGTAATTGACACCAGTGTCTGAGTCGGTCTGGAGTCGGTAACAAGCGAGGCGTAGGCAAATACTATTTCTGTTGCCTAGGTCATGTCTAGAACTCAGCACTGTGAGACTGTTGAGTAGCTAGCTACATTTTAGTTCTTTATTCTTTGAATAATCGGTGCGGGTTTGTTGTTTTGATTATATAAATGCATAATGGCCACGATATCTTTTACCAGATTGTCCAAAATGTATAATTCTGTGCTTTTAAAGGTACATTAAGCAATTGTTTTCAGCAATTTAGGTACGGACATAGTCTAGTAGATCTTGAAATCCGTAGCGTGGTGTTTGGATGCGCACACGTCATCGTAGAGACGATATCCTTGGAATTATACCGATAAATTTATGCAAGAGTGAATGACCGGAGATCGGCAGTAGGTATTTTGGACTCATTTTATTATTTTCTTTTTGTGTAACGTAATACTAATATCATATGGAAATGTAGTATCAAATTATTGTTATTTAGTTCTAGGTTTCTGGTCGCTACCTTGATTGCGTGGTTTTAATATTTTTTGTGTTATTATTGCTTGTAAAAATAGGCTGTAAATAGGTACGTTCAGATTAATTTCAAATTGGTCGGTTGTCAACCGTTGCATTACAAACGAAACGACATGGAAAATAAATGATAATTTATAACTTTATTTGGTAGTCTTTAGAGTTTTCGATCAAAGAATTCTCTTATCGAAGTTTAGAGTACACTCATAAACAGCTCATATACGTCTCCCCCGAAGGGCTCGAGCCTGCCCTAAATTAGGGCGATTAGCCCTTGGACGATCACGCTGGCCCAGTGCGAGTTGGTCGACTTCACACACAACCTTTGAATTTGTACACAAGAGTGTGCAGGTTTCATCACGATGTTTTCCTTCACAGTAAGAGCGTCGAATAAACGTACATATGAATTTGAAATTTGAAAACACTTGGTGTGAATGAATGAATTAATAAATGAACGAATGAATGTGTGGTTAGATTTTGGTTGGTTGAAAATACGTGGTGGGGATCGAACTCGCGTCTCCCGGACGGGAGGCAGCGGCCCTAACCACTAGACCACTGACGCTCTACTGACTTAGAGTACACTCGTAAAAACAAAAAACATCTGAAAAACAGTCCTTCACGACGGAATAATTTCAAAATAGGCTCTGAATTCGTAAACAGACCAAACCAGAAAAACAACATAAAAAATGGCTGACATTACAAACGTTCAACCTCACGCGACATTGCCTAAGCCCTTGCTTGAAAAAAAAACAAAACTCACTTCTAGCTCACCTTTTGCAAGATAAGAATTCGTTCGTTAATTTTAACGACCATTCAAATATCAGCCTTAGGCGGTTAAGGTAGGAATGGAAATTGTAAAATAGTCATTGGGGGGCCGATTAAAAATTTTGAGTCCTAATTCCAACGGACAGAGCATTAATTTCAATAACAGTTAATTTCGACCAGTTTATCTTCAAGAAACGACGAAAACTCTACCTTAAGATCAAGCAGCAAAGCCTAAGACGCTCTAGCTTGAGTCAGTTACTTACGCCTATTTTACACGAGAAAGAAATCGCCAAAATGCATCGGAAGGTCGTTGAACTCGCTTCGCCAAGGACAGCGCATTCCATTTTTAAATTTAAAGCTAGCGCACCAATAGAAGGCAGGATCTAAATAGCGGCCATCTTGCTCGTCAGTTTTCGCGGGAAGTTTCAGAGTTTTTTTTTTAATTGGGCTATAGGGGCATGTTATAAACTGCCTAAAATTAATGTTACAATCTGCTTTCAAGGTTTCGAATGTAATCGTTTTGCAAAACGATAAATTTTAAATTATAAAGTCAACGACATAGTAGGTAGTAGGTATTTTTTACAAACAGGTACCTAATTGGCTTGTTTATAACAGGTAGAGAATTGCTAAGTCAACACGACAAAAATAATATCGCTAATAAAAACTATCAGTAAACATTGTTTATTTCCGTACAAAAATATCCTTATATTAATTAACTTCTATTGTTATTGTTTTGGTAAATTAAAATTTGCACCTTGTATTTTTATAAACTAAGCTTTGAATTAACAAAAACAAGGGATTTCACTATTTTTATGAAAAATATATATATATATATATATATATATGTGGGGGCATCTCACACACGGACATCTTTATTTAACTTTTTCGTTCTTTTTTATTTTACCTATTTTGTTCAGAAATATGAATTAAATTATATCTTAAGAATTAATGAATAGTTCTTAAATTATTTTTATATATAATTTTTTACACATTTTTGTTTTTACCCGCCGTGTGGTGACGGCAGAGTAGAATACATTTGTCGCCAACCCCTACTCTTCCCGTGGGTGTCGTAAGAGGTGACTTAGGGACTACACATTGAACAGGGAACGGGCAGCAGCGCTCTCTGATACAGTAACCTTTTAATCTGCGATCTCCAACCCGCCTACCAAGCGTGGAGATTATGGAGAAACCCTCCACTTAAGTGGAGGAGGCTCATAGTCCAGCAGTGGACTGTAACGGGCTGTTGATGTTGATTGTTTTTAGTTTAGCTTTTCCAAACGGTCATGTAAGTGTACATTAAATTAAAAATTTACTTGTATGAGAAAAACTAAAAAGAAAATTAACCTACTGTTTAATAGGACATTTTGTATGAGAGAGGATATATTCAGTCACCTTTCTAAATATTGTATTTTTTCATCCTTTATTTGAGTTACTAGCTTTCCGCACGCGGCTTCGCTCGCGTTATGAAAGATTTTTCCCGTGGGAATAATACTTTTCCGTGAAAAGTATACTATGTGTTAATCCAAGGCACAAACTATCTCCATTCCAAATTTCATCCAAATCTGTTTAATAGTTTAAGCGTGAGTTAAACAAACATCCAAACATTTAAACCTCAATATATAATTTTCACATTTATAATATTAGTATGATTATTCATTTAACCTACCGCAAGAAAAAAAGTTAAAGCTTTCCACGTGGTTCACAAGCTCCCCTTAGTGCATTTTTCGAAGGGATACCAAAACAAAAAGCTTTTTTTTTTCAAACTATCTCCATTCCAAATTTCATCCAAATCTGTTTAATAGTTTAAGCGTGAGTTAAACAAACATCCAAACATTTAAACCTCAATATATAATTTTCACATTTATAATATTAGTATGATTATTCATTTAACCTACCGCAAGAAAAAAAGTTAAAACTGTCCACGTGGTTCACAAGCTCCCCTTAGTGCATTTTTCGAAGGGATACCAAAACAAAAAGCTTTTTTTTTTCGGTAGACAATGTCAGTATCGCAAGGTAATTAGTGAAATAACGAGCGATACCGGTCAACGTACGGTACCGGGCATAATTCAGGCAATTATGAATGATGACAGACATCTTATGGGCAAATTGATTTAATTTAATCATTAGTGTTTGGGGAAATTCGGGTAAATATTTGTGCGAGAAAATTGGCTACTGATTGTTCTGCAATTTAAGATCTGTAACCGCTAAAACATATATCGTCATTAGATTAAAGTGCAACTGTAAAAGTAATTATTGTTGGTTTATATATGTCCAGTGCTCATGAGCTTGATCGGTCAAGCCGCTTGACCGATCTCGATGAAATTTAACATGCAAATGGTTAAGAGGTTAGAAAAACAACTTTTAACCGAGAAAAATCCAATATCAACGGAAAAACCGCGCAAACAAAAACAGCTAGCACACAGCTGTTTCATAGTTTTTTGTCACTATAGTTTTTGGAGGGGTCTAATCAATACGATAAAACTCTTCCACGCAAATACATTGAGATATAATAATATCTATAACATATACATACAACATATATAAAACATATTATGTTGTAAGATCTTCGTGGTGGTTGGTGATTCGTGGTTGTTGGTGATTCGTGGTGGTTGGTGATTCGTGGTGGTTGGTGATTCGTGGTGGTTGGTGATTCGTGGTGGTTGGTGATTCGTGGTGGTTGGTGATTCGTGGTGGTTGGTGATTCGTGGTGGTTGGTGATTCGTGGTGGTTGGTGATTCGTGGTGGTTGGTGATTCGTGGTGGTTGGTGACTCGTGGTGGTTGGTGATTCGTGGTGGTTGGTGATTCGTGGTGGTTGGTGATTCGTGGTGGTTGGTGATTCGTGGTGGTTGGTGATTCGTGGTGGTTGGTGATTCGTGGTGGTTGGTGATTCGTGGTGGTTGGTGATTCGTGGTGGTTGGTGATTCGTGGTGGTTGGTGATTCGTGGTGGTTGGTGATTCGTGGTGGTTGGTGATTCGTGGTGGTTGGTGATTCGTGGTGGTTGGTGATTCGTGGTGGTTGGTGATTCGTGGTGGTTGGTGATTCGTGGTGGTTGGTGATTCGTGGTGGTTGGTGATTCGTGGTGGTTGGTGATTCGTGGTGGTTGGTGGTCGCTACACTAAAATTTTCACAATTTTCGGATTTGTTACCACGGTTATATTATATGTTTTGAACGGCACGGTTTTTTTAATATTTTATATAACCGTGGGTTTCTTAAACCCGAAAATTGTGACAATTTTAAATACATTGAGTGTGAAAAAGAGACTGCTCCAGCTCAGAATAAGATAAGATAATAAGATAAGAAGATAAGATAAAATAATATATTTATTCACAAGAATACATGTAGGTATACAAAGGTCTTACAGTAATATATGAACAAATGTATTCTACCGAACAGAGTTGGTGTGCAAATATTTTATAGGTTAATTATTAAAACTTATTAGGTACTAGTAGTATTTATAAGGCAAATAGTAGGTTAAAACTTATTTATTACTTAAGTATATATTTATCCCCATCATATCTAAAAAGTTATAATATTACATTTATTTCATGACATGAAATAAATGTAATATGCTGGTTTATAATACATTTTTATTTAATTTAAACAATAAGACGAAACACATAAGAAAATATGAATAGAATATAGGTACATTATTACTCACAACAAAAACCCAGAACACAAATACACTACGAAAAGAAGTGTGTACAGATGTGCAGCCTTATTGCAAAGGTAGAAATTTCTTCAAGCAATCTAAGGATTAAATAGAGCAATCAGTCTGCATAAAGCTACCATAATAACCCGTGCTAACAGCTTTCAGGCACCACGGGTAAACAAAATGTCTCTGTAAATACCTACATTCGTAAGATTTATTTATTATTTATATATGTATCCCATTCAAATAAATGCTATGAGATCAGGTACCCTTGATTTGAACTTCCATGAACCCTGCAATGTTATTCCTGTTCTAATCGGGGATATCCTGTTTTTATTACCCTTTAAATTCAACGTCTGAAGTGAAAATTCAATAAACAACTACACTAGTCCCGCCCATAGTAGAAATCCAAATTGAAACTTCCCACACAAAACGACGAATAGGGTAAAACAAATTTTCGTTATATTTGAATCTATAGGTTTAGGTTTAAAGATACTTTATTCTCAATAAAGACAATAAGCCACTTTCATGAGAAGAAGACTCAGGTAGGAATAATATTCGCTTAACACTTGGACAACAAACACTGCTGGTACACCTATCTACAACGTTTACAAAAGGGAGCAACCAAAATGGGCTTAGCCTTGAACAGAGTATCAAAATAAATGTAAAAAAATAATGTTTTGTAAGACTTTCAATCGATTGATAACGCCAAAACTAGTGTTGCCAAATACATTGTGACGAAAGTAATAAGAACTTTGATACTAAAATTCCAACATTTATGTGATATCCTTATTACAGACAACTCAAAACAGTCAATATTATAATAGATAGATAGATAGATAAAACGTTTATTGCACCACAAGAACACTCACAAACATATAGCAAACTTACAACTAAATATAACCTTACGACTAAACATAAAAAATATATAAAAACAATATTTTTATGTTCATATTGAAACCCAGAGGTCAAACATTTTGGTTTCTGTCCTTTATAACACAAGTTCACATTATTAGAGAAATGCACCATTATTCTTTAATACTTACTATGGAATTAAATCTACTACCACGAATCTACTTCCACCTTTCTTTTCCTTTAAATGGTCTAAGATCTTAGAACAAACAGAAACGGTGAAAATAATTGTTTTTGTTGCGGTATCCCTGTACTACCAAACTTTTCTTTATTTTGTCCAAAGAATCCGAACTATTACTTTAGTAGAGCGTCGGTGGTGTAGTGGCTAGGGCCGCTGCCTCCCATCCGGAAAACGCGGGTTCGATCCCCACCACGTACAATGCGTTTTCGAATTTCGAATTCATATTACGTTTATTCGACGCTCTTACGATGAAGGAAAACATCGTGATGGAGATGGAGGAGTGTGCATCCTGCGAAGAAATTCAAAGGTTGTGTGTGAAGTCGACCAGCCCGCACTGGGCCAGCGTGGTTGACTAAGGCCTAATCGCCCTATAAGTAGGCTCGAGCCCCTCGGTGGGGACGTTTATGAGCTGTTGATGATGTTGATGACTTTAGTATAACATCAAACGATGGAGAAGACTTAGAATGTCTCCTTCAACTGATGGCAGCAGACGTCACGGTCACTGGTTCACATTATGAACACCAAGATACTTCCAAGAACCGATTACGATTAGCATGAGCAACGGAGTTTTCGAATGCATAAACAGAGTAGACATTGATTAGAATAGCGTTACGGTTCATGACAGTTCAAGGGTAAATAGGGTCTTATGCGGTTCTTAATTTCATAAAAAAAATTCTAGCCCAGTGCGGGTTGATCGACACACAACCTTTAATTGTGTCCATTATGCCATCCATGATAGCTTTGACGTCGAAAAATGATTTGTAAAAATCTTAATTCGAATAAAATATTTTTGATTTGATTCAAACCTTTATTATAAATAAACTGTTATATATAGTGTTTTTTTTTTGTTACTGCTAATACGTGAGTTAGTAAAAATGTGTTTTCAATAACAATATCAAGTGACTTGTCACAAAACTTTTACAATAGCAAAAGTTTTAATAATCATATTTATAGGTACGCGTACAATGAAAACCATTTGGTAGTCAAATGGTTTCGTTACTAATAACATTTAGTTTGTAGAAAATCAGAAGACTTTCTTAAACAAACTCTTTACTAATATTAATGCGAAAGTAAATACTCTAAAGCATGTGAAGCAGCGAGTTTTTTAACTAGAATGAAGCGAGGTTTGATGTTTCTTAATTCTTTAGCACAGAGTTCATTTTCTGGTGCTGACCTTTATTTTGTATTAGTTTCTCTCAATGGCCCTAGTTTAGACAGTCACAACACCGCTTGGAGGCGATAAAGACGTTGCTTAAACGCCAGTTTATACTTTGACAAGTACAAGTGCGAGTTGCAAGTGCGAGTTGTCGAAACAAAAATTTCATATCTTTCTGTTGTCAAAAAGCATATTATTTCCTGTTGCCAAGGAAACACTCGCACTTGCAAAAAATAGACTGGACTTCTATTTTTTGCTAGTGCGAGTGTTTCCTTGGGAACAGGAAAAACTTGCAACTTGCTATTTGACGAAGTGTAAATCGGCGTTAAGTGAAAATGCCTAGCCGTATGTGCTGGCTACTGTACAAATTATTGCCTAAGTTTGATTGCAAGCAGATGCGTCCGTGATACATTCTAATTGTCGGTATTTGCGCTGCGCGTGCGCTTGTTATTCTTTAAGTGTAGCGACGACTCGCATAGAATGGATACATCAATTGCATAGTGATTTATTGCACGCAAAATTAGTATTACGTAATGGTAGGTGTGTTCTTAGGTTCATAATTTATACAGTAAAGACTACACTACCTAGTTGATAGTACGCCTGTTTATGAAGCACAGGTTCGCGGATTTGAATCCTGCTCAGGGCAAATCGTGTGATGAGCACCCTGTTGCCTTGTGTCTGGAAGTTGTATAAATGTAAGTATTGTATATCAGATGCAGAGTTGCGACCTCACTGAAGAAGATGTCTTGGATAGGGCGAAGTGGAGAAGAAAGAGCAGGAAAACGGACCGCGTCACAAGACGGGACGGACGCTAGGAAGAAGAAGAATAACTGTATATCAGCTGCCTAAATCCTGATATCTATAATACAAGTATTATTAATGATACAATCACCTCGTTCCACATATTTATATTTGAATGAACCCGACCGCTTTCGCTTCACAGCATCTTCAGGGGTTGTAAAACTACCTGAAGATGCTTTAGCGAAACCGGTCAGGTTCATTCAAACATAAATATGTGGAACCGAGCACAAGTGTTTGTATCATTAATAATACTATAGAGTTTACCAAGTGCCGCAAGTATAAATTATACCATATAGTACAAGCTCTGCGTTGTTTGGGATCAGATGGCCGAGTGCAAAATGTCCGCACTATTTAGCTACTTTATTTATTTCTACTGTCGTAAGTATAGACTAGTTTATAAAATACAAAATACTCGTGATTTTCTTATTTACATAAAGCTCCTTAAAATATAGAATTTAATTTATTTACACTTTGGATAAAATATAACGCAAGCAAATGCGTCAGTTGGTGCATAATAAAACTATATTTAAACCATCTATCTATTTACACTTCCCTTATTCAAACCTCCTCCGTCACTAAATATAAAAAACGCACCTACGTCATTTTAAACTTACATGAAAAAGGCGCACATAAACCACACATTTTGTGACGTCAGTACGTTTCTATATCTTTCATATATCTCTCTCATTTACGCAAACGTACAACTTTATAAGTACAATTGGTATTGTGAATGAATTGGAAATAGATTTAAAAAACATGCTAATGAATGGAACGTAGATACGCGTAGAGACTGGCTACGAAAATTGTAGACATTCGTAGCTAGATAAAAGTGAAAGGTCTACGAAGCGTAGCATAGATGAGTTCGTCTACGGCGTAGACTCTATGCTTCTTACTTGTAGATAGTTAATATTGTAAGGGTAAATGTTTTTTTTATTATTTAAACCATTTAAAGAAAATTAAAACAAAAATGGTACTTATTATGTAAGAAGTACGACTAACATAAGCGGAAATGTTTCTTCAATTCGAAGTTTATGATTATTATTTTCCGTCAAATATGGCTCAAGCGACGCAAATATTGACGTACAAAATATATAATTTAGCCATTATAAAGTTAGTTATTGATTACAAAAAAAATAATCAAATAAAATGTATTAGTGTATATGTCTTTATTTCACATAAACTAACATTAGGATACTTTTTATCTGCAAAAAACATACAACAACACGAGCGTACTTGCTGTATCCCAACTAGTAGATTAATTTACTCCAAAAGTAAAAAAATGGCCAAGTCCGTATACAATGTAGCCTTTATCTATGATGTCAGTACTCGCCTTCGATCGTACTCGCATGTTGGACACATGTGAGACACACGCGGCCTGCATACCCCATGACGTCATGGCGACGCACTCACTGACGGCTTTTATAACTTTCCATCTAGTCAATTTCAATAATTTCTAGCACTTTGTAAAAAATCTTGCAAGTGATATGAAACACTAAACTTTTTTACAAGTTGAAAGAAATCTATTACTTTTTGAACTGATGAATTCAAAATGATCTTTTTACAGGGAAGTCATTCATTTACTAATTATGAATAATATACTAAAATAATAATACAAAAACTTACATAATGGTTCCTATTTTTTCTTAATTTTGTTTTTGAAATCATGGTTTTTTTTGTCTAACTGGGCGGTAATGTGAGTAGTCTCTTAATTTTGCGACGTGAAATCAGCATAATATTACCCTTTACCCTTAGTAGTATTTAAGTTTACCTTCATATAAAGTCCCTCATGGGGGTAGTTAAATTCCTGTCCAATGACGTGTCTCTATTAGTGATGTGCTGTGAAGAACTTATCCGGTTTGATGCAATTTTTACTTCGTTATACGAAACTATCAGAGTGATTTATAAATGTGAAAGTATGTTTGGATGTTTGTTCCGCTTTCACGCCAAAGCTACTGAACGGATTTGGATGAAATTTGGAACGCAAAAATGAAATAGTACGGGAAAAATCTTACTTAACGTGAGCGTAGCCGCCCCGGGTGGAAAAATAATAACCTAATGAATAAAAATATCTGTTGTGCGTTTACTCACCCTGACCTAAATGAAATTAAAAATTTTTTCAGTGTCAAATAACCTAATTCAATGTTGAATTTACTTAACTGTTACACACTTTTCCACGCAAAAATCAGTTACGTGCGTAATCAAACCTATTTCAATAATGAATTAAAATTAATCATTACTTGTTTGACATATTTGAACATCTGCTTCACGCTAATTTGTGTCTGTTTTCTTACATAGTATCCATGATACTCGTATAGGAAATCCTACGAGAGCTATGATATTTTTATTTCTTCTTACCAATTTTTGAGCACAATGGCAGAAGGGGAAAAATAATGTCATTTCGTAATACTGACGTTTCGTATTGCGACCAAAAGTTCGGATATTATGTTATGAGAGGAACATCCCAACCCTAGTCTATCATTATCCGGTAAAGAGGGCTAATTATAATAATTAAGCGTGTCCACTATGAGGGTTTTAATAGGATTCATTCCGCGATGGCTATCTGCATAGCCATTATTATGATGAATATAGCAATAGATAATGTGTGGTACGTGATTGTTTTGAAAAGTTTAAGATGATAATCTAGGTTATAGTTCGCAGAAACGGTTACGGTTTGCCCGCGGCTACGCTCGCGTGTAAGATTTTCCCGTGGGAATAAGACTTTTTCCCGAAAATTATCCTATATGTTAATCCAAGTTACAAAACTATCTCCATTCCAAATTTCATCCAAATCTGTTGAGTGCTTTAAGCGTGAAGGAGGACAAACCTCTAAACATCCAAACATCTTTTACAATCTTTAACATCTTTAAGGTATTAAAAAATTCTCGTCCTTTTAAAAATAATATTTTATATTATAAATAGGAAAATATATTTGGATGTTTGGATGTTCGGAACAACTATGATCAAATCAGTAAATTAAAACTTTTCAGTTGTTACTAACATACTCTTTTTTTACTCTGATATTTTCATTTAAAAAGTTCATAAAATTTTTATTCATTTCGGAACCTCTCTAACTAAAAATTCCTTAATTAAAAACATGGGAGTGGACCCCATTGTTTATGCTTGCCTTGAATCGAACCCGGATACTGTCGCTTGCAGTACAGTTACATCAAAAAACCATCAAACGAATAACCCGCCCGAAACCGCCCGTCTGATCAGCAAGCTTAACATGGTGTGCAAACAGACAAGCGTTTTTCAAACGCTATGTCTAGCGTTTTTGAATACGTTGTTGTTGATCTATCTACGTTTACTCAAACATTTAGCCGGTAATGCTTTTATTTGTTTATTGTTTTAAAACAACAAGAGAAATATAACAGAATAACCTAGTCAGTTTGTCTATAGGTAGAATTAGGTACGGTACAACGCAAGAGGGCAGACTACACAGAGATTTTTGGTAATTCTATTCTAATTCTAATATTGGTGTCAATTCCCGCAGCGAAACTAAAAATTACATTGCACTTGACATTTGCGCTATAAAATTTGCCGCTTACAATGGTTGACAATCGCCTGTCCTTTTTCATGGTCGTGGGTCAGAAAGTGACAAGACTAATATTAAATTTAAGTTTAGTTTCGCTGCGGGAATTGACACCATTATCTCACTTCTAAACATAAATCATTGCTTCTCATTTAAATATCAAAGCGTATTTGGTGGTAGTCCACTTATCATCTTAATTTTGAGTGGGTAGTAAGGTCGATAACCGACCCCAATGACTTTGGTGTCAGAATTGTAATATAATCTTATGATCTTCGATCAACAATTACAGTTTTAAGCAAGGGTTTTATTACAGAGTTAACAAAATGTTTGGTGCGCGGTTTTGTATTAACGTTAAAATCCCGCCCGGCTGCCCAGCCCCCTACAAGAGTGCAGTAATAATAGTGGCGCAGGCGCATATCGAGGTCAAGGTGGATGCATTTGTGCAACTTTCGAAATGCACTTCCTCCCACCACCCCCCGCTTTCCCTCCGACGGCGGATGACGGAGCGTCTTGTGCTTAGTTTACACTTTACATTACAATATAACCGCTTAACCGTCATGTCTATTACTTCATTCACTAGCAAAGTGTACGCGAAGCTTCTTCATTTATCGTTGCGTTGTCCTTCTGACTGACTGACCGACTGACTGACTGACTGCGGCGCGGCTTTTCTACACTGACACTCCCAACTTGTCCCCAAACTGGGGTCTAGGGAGATGTTTGAGATTAACTACTATATTGATCCTGTGATAATGGTTCTCATCCCGGTCGGGATATAGTCAAATAATAACCACTATTATTAAAAAAACAAAAAACCCGACTGCATGGAAAATTTAAAACTTTTGGCGCCAAAAATAGGCCATCATGTTTTTTTATAAATTTGATGTACCCAGTGTCACTCTCACCAGTAAGACGAATCTAACGATACCTCTTTAGCTGAAATCCATCAAGCCGTTTAGGCTATAGAGCGTGCCAAAGAAATATACATACATACATACATACATACACTCGAAAAACATAACCCTCCTTCTAAAGCAGTCGGGTAAAAAGCAGTCGGGTAAAAATGTCCCCAGTTTGATCAGGATCGCTGGTCATTTGATTATTCGAAAAGCAAGATGATTCCGTGCTGCAAAAGTAAAAGGTGGAGGTGGTGGTGGCAAGGGAGGTGGTGTTCTGAGCCATGTAGCAGCGTTGCCGTTCTAACGTTTTTGTCGCTAGATCTAGCGCTTTTCTAGACCCTTCAGCGCTTTTTTTTGTGGAATCTGGAGGAAAATTATTGGCTACCTCCAAATAGGCCAAAAAGTCGGGATCCAGAGCCGTAAAATTCAAGAAAAGTCGTCAATATTACTACAGTCCTCAAGAAAATTACCAACACTGTCAAAAAAACCTCGCCTGCTCCTGAACACGAGGTGACCACGAAAATTTGAAGAGTTGTTAAACTTAGTTGATTTTTAAAATTACATAAAATTATCATAAAGTCATTGAATTCGATTGATTTTCTTATCTTATCAACAGCTAAAATTTAGTTGAATTTAGCGCTTTTTTGACAGGAGTTTAGTTGATTTATTTTTCTTCGAACGGCAACACTGCATGTCAGAAGCTTTTAACGCCCAATATGACTTCAGAGTATATGATATCAGTCGTCAACCTTCCGAGTACGCGACATGACCATGATCTGTGACTCCTGGCCTTTAGTACATTTTTTGTTTTGCCGTCACTGGCTAGTCGCTAGTGTAAACGCGCACTGTCCTTGCTTCACTCTTCAATGCCACATGTAAACGCTGCACCGCATCCTTGCAGCCTTTGTTATTTATACTCTGCGCGTTATAAACACTTTATTTTTATTTATTACTCCTTTAGGGTACCGTAAGGAAAGCTAAAGTAGCGTAACTGCGTAGGGCTTTAGATAACTTGTTTGTTGAGTATCAGGCACACGTGGTTTGTAAATCGAATATACCTATAAGTATAATAATAAAATAATAAATATGTGGGGACATCTTCACCCACGGCCATCTGATCCCAAACTAAGCAGAGCTTGTACTATGGGTACCGGACAGCTGATAATATACATTACATAAATAGATAAACAACTACCAGACACAAGGCAAACACAAGTGTTCATCACACGAATGTTTGCCCTGGGCGGATTCGAACCCGCAACCCTGTGCGTCGGAGGCAGATACTCTACCACCTGGGCTACGGAACCGTCAAAGTATCGATCTCTTGCATAGTTACTTATAGTTTAGCTACTTGATTATTTTTACTTGTAAAAAGAAAACTATCTAAGACAATTCGTCAGTTGTTTATCGCCTAAAAAGCCGTTATTATCGCCTTTTACATTATTTTTCCCGCCAGAAATCTCTACAGAACCTTTTCTTTCGCGCTCCTGCGCACCTTGACTGTCCGTTTTTTTCTTTGACCAATCGCGGAAGGCCATGCGACCTAACCGAATACTGCATACAATATGTTAATGTAGAACACAAGGTTTATGCAGTGCTGTTTTTTTCATTAGGATAAGAGTTTTTATTTTTATTTTCTTAGTATGGAAGGCGGAAGGCTTAATGCATTTATTCTTTATAGCCCTAAATAACGTGTCTCAACTTCATGATTACTCATAGTAAACATGTTATGATTAAAAGCAAGATTGTTTACACTCGTATTGTGTATTGTACATATACCTATACATTTTATTCGTTTAAATCCCTAAAGCCCAAGTCACACAGAGCGGGAGCGGCGCGGTCCGGGGCCGGGACAAGCGGGATGGCGCTATGCCGCGCCATAGTGCCATCCCGCTTGCCTAAGTCACACATGCGCTATGCCGCGCCATGTGTGACTTGAGCTTTACAGTTCACGAAACTGAACAACTTACTGTAAATTATGTGCATAAGAAAGCTTTAGACAAAATTTTAAATTCTACCTTATTATTATTATTATTTTTTCTATTCTATTCTTCTAATGAGGGATTTTCTGACAGCTCTTTAAAAAAATATAAATAATAGTTCTAATTAAGACGATAGATGGCGCCAGGCGTACTTCGTGTTTTTTTTTAATCCTTTTATGGCCTAGGCGACTCGCCGGATTTCTTCGCCAACGCCATCTATCGAAGATTTATGAACTATTTTTCTTAACTGGCTGTCGAAAAATCCCTCATTATTCCTATTTTTTTTCTTCTTTTTTAATTCTTTTTCTTTTATAAGTACTCATTTCGCCTATCATGACCTCTTTTCAGTCTATATCTCTACTCTAGAGATCCATTAGTCTTTCCTTTTTGCTATTGTTGTGTTCGTGGAAGATCACTGAGATCAATGGCGACGAGTGCAATAACAGAAGAGGGGTATAAGGAAAAGTGCTCTCGCGCAGACTCCGATTCCACTAAGCGTGTTTACGTGTTTTAATCGCTAGGAATTCTGACTTATTGAGATTGTTTTTCTATGATGTTTTGTTTATTGACATTAGATGTGTAAATAAATGAATGAATGAATGATGATACCGCTCTTGTACTGTGGTGAGGTAAATTGCCACTAAGCTCAATGCAAGCTCAACTAAGCTCAGGCAACCGCGTCGGTGGTCTAGTGGCTAGGGCCGCTGCCTCCCGTCCGGGAGACGCGGGTTCGATCCCCACCACGTACGGTTTATTCGAAACTCTTACGGTGAAGGAAAACATCGTGATGAAACCTGCACACTCCTGCGAATAAATTCAAAGGTTATGTGTGATGTCGATCAACCCGTATTGGGCCAGCAGTAGTCACCCTAATTCAGGGTAGGCTCGAGCCACGAAGTAACAAGTAAGCTTATTTTGTTTTGAAAGCTTTAAATTAAATTAAATCTGTTTATTTCAGGCATAATATACATACAAGGTATACAGTCCCATGTAGTTAACCTTTACTTACTACGTACTTGCACCTGATTATCTTTGGGCGCTATTTATTGTTTTGGTAACAGAACATTGACTGTAAATACCTATAGTACTCTGGCCCAGCAGCCGCCACGAGCTGCTGTCACCACACGAAGAGTGTTGTAGAATAATAATACAATAAAGTGTGGCAATAGCCAGGGCACCGAAGAAAAGGTATTTATATATTATATTATCTCTCTCTAGTCTTACAGTTTAAGAAAAATAGTAACATGGATAAGCGGAGTGGAGATCAGGACATGAAGTGAAGAATCTAGCAGAAAAAAGACAAAAACGAAACGTAAGAAATCTAAATTTGAAAATGAAAGATAAAACTGCCAGCAAGAAAGGTTGCCAATCATAAAACAGGAAAGAGGACGAATGCCTCGTTACAGTACTACCTAAATTATCGATAGTTTTGAATAGGCTTGTGTCAACTAACAATGAAATCAATGGATGAATGTTTCTAGACGTAAATTGTAATATTTAAACAGGGAAAACCGAAATAATTCCACATAAAAATTAATGATTATTGTTATTTTTACAAATTAAAATCAAATAAATACCCCCCTTGGCCCCTCCGCTGTGAACGTCAATCAGAACGTATTACGTCACATAGTGGTATGCCGCCATTGTTGTTTTGACGCTTGGTTAACTTTTTCATACAACAGCACAAGTGAACACAATCGTTTGCCACTATGTGACGTCATTCACGACGCCATGACACTTTCTTGTGTTTTTACGCCAGATTAAAAATATTTTCTTAAAACTTAAAATATGTGTTTTAAATATAATTTTTATCATGAAATATTATTTTTTTGGGGTAATACAGGTACTAAACTAACGAAATAAGCCATTTTTGAAATTTACGACACAGGCTTATTATCAATAGCTTTCTTATCTCTTTAATTTCTTATCGATGAGCAACTTAAATATCGATATAAAAACCCTGGCAATAGTTCAAAATAATCGACACTATCCATTAAACTATATTCCTCCTATCTGCTGACTTTCTACAATACAATACAATACAATACAATTATAATTTATTGACACCAAAAAGTTACAGAAACACAGTACATATAAGCGGTAGAAGAGTCAAGAGGCGGCCTTATTGCTAAAGTAGCAGTCTCTTCCAGGCAACCTTAAACTATTTCTACAAACTCTATCCATCGGCAATACTAGCTGTAAGGGTAGTAACACAGCAGAATAAAGGCTTGCTTAGTCATCGAGACAGCCTTGAGCAGTACTACATACATGAAGACCAGACAGTATAGTTACGGCCACTTGAACGTAGGTTAAGATAGCTCGTTTGGAATTGTGAATTAATCAGCTAAGTTATTTTCGTTCACAAATAAGGTGAATTTGCATTTTGTTGTGTAATTCAAATGCATTTTCAGTATGTTAATTTACTTCTTGTGCTAGGTATTAAACACAACATATGACATACCTAGGTGTGCGAGCTTTAGACGAAAAACTAGAAATGAAATTGCAGAAATTAATAACACGAGTAATACGTATACTCAAAGGGAAAAGGGAAATGACAGAAAGACAAAAATTACGGTACCACCGCTACATGATAGCCCTAAACAAAACATAGATTTTCAATGGGCTAACTTTTAACACTAGGAAGCAAAAAAAAGAACCATGGGTAAAAGTCAAAAGACAATAAACAGAAAAAAACACGTCTAGCTTCAAAAATGTTGCAACACGCAGACAAAGCTAAAATTAATAATCTGATAAAACTAAAAAAGCAGTCTTCCACTAGTTATTTCCAGTCTAGTGGTTAGCCCTATTATCCTTGTTTACAAACTACTATAAGGCCTTCACCTTAGCTTAAAGACCAGAGACCAATAATAATGTAATAACGTGCTTTCTTAGGAACAGAAAACGCTGTAGGTCATAGCGCGTCAAGAATTATCAGTCAATGGCCTCGATTCGGGATGTCATGCTCTAATTCTAATTTTAAAATCCAGCTATCCTTTTCGTTTTTATGACCAATGAAAGAGAGGTGATGAACGAATGATAATAATTCGAACGAATGATAACTTAAAATAAGGGCATAGCTGTCAGTTTAAGAGATTTTTAAGTCACATGTTTTAAGTGCTCTCTAAAATTGCGCAATCGACACGGCCATAAGGTTCAAATTCGATGTTTGACAGCTCTATTATTGGGATGGCCATCTCCTGCCCCTTTTCAATCTATAAAAGGTAAAAAGGACGGACTAACTTAAATTAAGGATTAGAGCGTGACATCCCGAATCGAGGCCAGTGCCTCGTAAAATCAACGAGATGTTTCTTATGGACACAAAAATAAAACCCAGACCTGAAAGACTGAAATATTTTATTTTCAACCGATGATATAATAAATTAAATATTATCAAATCTTTCTTATCTCCATATATTTGTTCCGCCAAGAATCGAACCAACAAGAATACGAACGTATAGGTAAAGACTAACAACTAGACTGTACCGGTCGGCAAACAAACAGCAGATCCTTTTTTAAATTTGCATTTTGTCGGTGCACAAGCTGCATATAATAATGCAGTATGATGCATTAGCCGACGTGAAGTTGCACCGGGCGGCCTCGACTCGTGCGGAAGCGGTCTATGGAGCAGCGCATTCTTCACGCTGATATTTTACATTCTTAGATCCATTGTTGTTAGTCTTTTTATACATCAACATCAACGGCTCATTACAGTCCACTGCTGGACTATGAGCCTCCTCCACTTAAGTGGAGGGTTTTGCCATAATCTCCACGCCTGCTAAGCCTGCTAAGGCGGGTTGGAGATCGCAGATTAAAAGGTGACTGTATCAGAGAGCGCTGCTGCCCGTTCCCTGTTCAATGTGTAGTCTCTAAGTCGCCTCTTACAACACCCATGGGAAGAGTAGGGGTTGGTGACAAACGTATTCTACTCTGCCGTCACCACACGGCTAACCACACGGCACGTCTTTTTATAGATTATTGCTAATTTTGAAGGTAAATAGGTAGGTGATAGACTGGAAAAGAGCGTCGGTGGTCTAGTGGTTAGGGCCGCTGCTTCCCGTCTGGGAGACGCGGGTTCGATCCCCACCACATACTAATGTGTTTTCGAATTTCGAATTGATGTACGTTTATTCGACGCTCTTACGGTGAAGGGAAACATCGTAATGAAACCTGCACACTCATGCAAAGAAATTCAAAGGTTGTGTGTGAAGTCAACCAACCCGCAATGGGCCAGCGTGGTCGACTAAGGCATATATTTTAATGAAAAGAAAGAAACAATGACAGTATTTTTCTCTGTCTGCGGACTATTAGTAGCCGGCACTATCCCCATTAAACCATCAACTCATGCGCATGGTGCATTAGCGGCATACAGGCTCCGGTTGGCCTTGCACGCGTACGGAAGTGGTCTATGCAGTTGCGTTGCAGGCTCTCGCGCATGTTTTATTTTCTTAGATTCACAGCGGCCATTAAACACGCCTTTTTGTCTCTTTTTCGTGAGACTTTACTTTGTTTTTTTCTGCGCTTATGTGCGACTTTAGTGATTGTAAAAACAATTATTCTGAAAAAATAATCTATTTTTATACGTTCAAAAGTGGCTTTCAGTTTTTTTATGTTTATATAGATAATTTGGTTATGGAAGGGTCCAAGAATTTCTTACTTTAAAAGGATGACCGTTAAAAGTCTCGATAAATTTAAACTGGTAACACAGGATAACAGGACAGGTTCTTGTTACTGTCAACTTCACAATTTTGACCAATCAGTGAGAAGGGATCAAGACAAAAGTTGGCTGACATGTTGACAGTGTTATGTCAGCGATTGTCAATTTGAGCGTCGTTAAAAGCGACTTAATAAAGTGGTTATCAATTTAATCCGTATGTATGTTATATTGTTGAATGTAAGGTCGACCAAGAAAGTGGTTTACCATTTTTCATTCAATTTCCTAGTCATCGAAAATTTCAATAAGGTTTATACTCGATATCTGACAGATAGATCTGCAAACGAAAATAATCTTTGTTGTTCTATAATTTGCAACTGACATTCAACCTTAGGGTGGTAAACGAATTTATTTTTCGACTTTACAATATTCGTAACTAGGTACCTACACAAAATAGCGACGTGTGGTTGTGGACTTCTTGCTTGACAGATGTGATAAATTTAATATGCAATTAGTATGCAATATTGCCCACGTATTTCGTAGAAATTATAAATCGAAGTGCACCTATTTTCAGTGAATCAAGAATCGTTTAAGCAGTGTAAGCTTCATCAAAATCGGTTCAGTGGTTGTTATTAGAAGAGTCCATGTTTCATTATTTATTTTGGTGTAAAAGCATTGCGTCTTATATTGACACGCTGCTGTCGTAGCAGTATACTCGCAACAGTCAGTTTCAATGGTAAAAAGGTGCCTGTGGTTGAGTCTGGTTGAGTTCATTCCTACATTCTTTTATCTACCATCAAAGACAAATAACAACAACTTATTAACAAAATAACGTAACCCTTTTACGTGGAAGCATGCCTATAATCCCTGGGACTGAACCAATTTGTTCTAGAACCTTCCCAAGGTGACTCTCACACTGGAACTGCGCACTATCGCGGCGCGCGAAGCGACATACACTTCAGAGATGCGGAGTCAGTTTATTTTACCAGGCGTGTTTTTTTACTAACTGACATATTTGGATACGAACGTCTATTGAGCGTCGGTGGTCTAGTGGTTAGGGCCACTGCCTCCCGTCCGGGAGACACGGGTTCGATCCCCACCACGTACCAATGTGATTTCGAATTCATATAACGTACTACGTTTATTCGACACTCTTACGGTGAAGGAAACATCGTGATGAAACCTGCACACTACTGCGAAAAAAATCAAAGGTGTTCGAGCCTCTCGGTGGGGACGTATATGAGCTGTTGATGATATTTGGATAACTGCTGCTCTGAGTTACACGATAGTGCGTGTGCAGTGTGAAAATAGCTTTAATTTCAAAAGTCTCACTGAAATCGAGTTTAGCAAAATTGTCGTGTCAAGATTCGGCATTACACGTACCATCATCATCATCATCGTGTGAGGTCGACAACCGACCTCACAAACCCTGGTGTCAGTGTTATGAGCCGCCAAAGGCCACTGACTTGGCTTATGTAACGACTATAGGTAGATAGTAGCCGGGACCAACGGCTTAACGTGCATTCCGAAGCACAAAATCATTTTTATTTCTGGACAATCAGGTGATTCAGCCTGCAGTGTCCTAACCAAACTGGGGAAAGTCTTATAAAGAGAATTTTTCTTGATAGTGTCCGCACTGGGAATCGAACCCGAAACCTCCGATATGGGCGTGGAAATCTCGACCACTCGGCCACGGAGGCTCAATTATACGTACCTAAACGATGGTACGCTGACCATTGTGCTTTTACCTAATGCCAGGTTTTTTTTTATCTTTATTTAAAGAGCTTAGTCACACTAAGCGACTATGTCGCTCTATACAGCCACTAAACCTTAAAAAATTACTTATCAAGTTTGAGACCAGGTTGCCAGCATTATCAGTTTTTCACCTATGTGGCATAACACCCAAGTAAATAGTTTAATGTGACAGCCGCTGGAAGCTATTGGATGGTGAAACTGCACACCCTTAAAATGATTACATAACCTTTTGTTGTCTCAGACAATATAAACTTAGCTTTATATCAAACTGATGCAGTCAGAATCAAGAGACCAATGTTAAACCAATCATCTCCTTTTTCGTTCTGAGCGTGTGGGTTGTAAAGTCGCCGACCAACCTCACAAACCCTATTATCAAAGCTATGGAGCCACCTAAGGCCTCTAACATTACACCCTCTACCGCTCGTCCACAGAATCTGTTAAATTTCTGATCCTTTATCTCAAAGAAGAACAAGAATTTCATGTTAAATGCAGTGAAAATGTAAAAAACAGTACAAACATACATAAACGAAGCGACACAACGCAATAACCAAAACAGTATAGTCTGTATCTATGATACGATCGCCACGTGAAGGTGATCTTCATTCAGTCGGGTTGTTGACTTCATTGCTTGCTATCAGATGTCTAGCCAGCTAATGTTCTAGGAAACAACTTCTATACATTGCTAGTATGTTCAAGACGCGTGGCTTAGCTGCGGACTTCTGATGAAGTAATTGGTTTCAACTATCACGGAGCGTCATTGTTGACTGCCAGTATTTCTTTGTGCGGTTTGAGCGTTGACCTTGATTTTATTCCGTTAATGCTGTAGGCCTGAGATGATTATACCCGTCACTATTCCCGAGCGATCATATAAAGTTCTGAAGAGATATATTACCAGTTGCCAGTATTAAATAAGTTGCAATTTAATCTTTTACAATAGCGTTTCGTTCGTTTCCCATTTTTTATGTTAAGCAACTGTAGAATGCCATAGAAGACTTGATTTATTAAATTTATACTCTGGTAACCAACTGCTCGGCAATGGAAGCTGGAAAACTGTCCTTATCTTCACCAGGAACGCTAAACAACCCTTATAGGCAGTGTTGCTAAATCAAACGAATAAATACCTCAAATCTTCATAACATTCTGGTAGATAGCCTACAATTTTTCACAATAAATATTCAGTACTGTGGCCTAAAATATTAATTTTATAAATTTTAATATAGATTGCTCGTTTTATTTTGCATTTATAATTGAGGAAAGCAACAAATACTTTTAAAAGTAACATGTACAGTACTACGTTAAAATGCATAATGAAGTTGTAGATAGAAAAATAATACATGTTGGGTACTTAAATAGAAGGCTTACGTCGTATGAAACGATTTATCGCAATTATCTTGTTCAGAGTGTTTACATTTTACGATTATTATATTTACGGTCACACAAAACCTTATTAAATAATAAAAGGATAAAAGTAGGTAAGGTTTAAATGATTTAGGAGACAAATCCGTAGGAGATTTAAATTTGAAAAAGGCGCCAAACCATGCGCGTGCGACTCTATTTTTATCCCCTTGAAAATATTTGATTTGAAGAAGAATGTTACCCCTTTCTCATTTCCTTTAACTTTTATATACTTAAGTAAATTTATTCTATGCAGTAATAGTCCTAAAAGTCGTGTAATAAATTACAAAAGTAAAAGCCTACTTTTTAAATTTCGAAATTCGAACGCGATCCAATATGGCGGCGCGGCGCTGCGCGATCACTTTGTAGGCTTCAAAAAAAGAACACAACCAAGATGGCGGACTTTCTCGCCAGTGCCTAGGGACGCTGACGTCACCAAACGACGTGTCCTTCAGGATGGGTCTAGGTTAAATCCTAGATTTTAACAAAAAATATCTAGTCTGAACAAGAATTCTTGTG
This sequence comes from Carpatolechia fugitivella, assembly GCA_951230895.1. NCBI lineage: Eukaryota > Metazoa > Arthropoda > Insecta > Lepidoptera > Gelechiidae > Carpatolechia > Carpatolechia fugitivella. Next base: position 17,107,477 of record OX579652.1, on the reverse strand, counting down.
TTTTTCTGCGCGTTTTGTGTTGTCGGAGTCCAAAGTTCCAGTGTTTGTTTATTTTGTGATTAAGTTTAATAAAAATCTTATTTTGAGATTATTAAAATTACTAGACTTTTGTAATTGATGATACATTCGAAGTTATATTGTTTTGTTTTTAAAAATATAGCTCTGTTGTGGATAATTAGCGTGTTCTTTGTTCGAAAAATAAAAACAGGAAGAAAGAAAATAAACGGATTAAAACATAAAATAAAAATAAAAGTACTTACCGAAAAACAAAAACAGGATAAACACAGGAGAGTCCAATTTAATTCTAAATTATTGTAAAAATAAACACTACACGACACAAGGCACAAAAGTCATTTGGAGAGAAGAAAAAATCTTGAATAATCAATTTAAGTCATCATCGGTGAGGTCTGTAAAATAAATAAAATAAAATATTAACACTGTGTCCACCCGCCATCGATTTCCGATCAAAACGCCCGTTTTTTAAATGAAAAATTATTTTCGAAATTCAAAATAGAATCCTACTGGAGCCATGTGATGCGCGCTCAAGTTCTTCAAAAAATCGCGACGTACTGGCCACCAATAAACTCTTGAGGAAGGACGTCTGTTCCTAGTGATGTAGACATAAAAATTCTTTTCAAAAATCGGCAACGAGCGGTTTGAGCCAAAAAATCTAACCTAACCTAACCCTGGCGGGCGGACGACTGGCGGGCGCGTAGGGGCCGCATTGCCAAATATTTTTTTTTGCATCTCGGCCGAATTATGCACTTGTATGCGACTTACGTCGTCCCTTCCGTGTAGTGGTGCGACATGTACCGATTGGGCATTTTTATGTGATGTGCATGTGTGCGGCACTCACACAAGCTTAGCAGTCGAAATTTTCGTTAGTGTGCGTTTTAGCCCTTTTGTCTGGGCTTATTTAAAAATTTCGGCGTGTTATGTAAACACGTGATTTTTTTGGGAGCTCAAATATTTAGGTGTTGGGTCATTGGCCGCGGGTTTCGGGAACACTGACTAATTTCGCGAAAGGATCAGTTTTGACGTATGCACCGCTGTAACAGAAGCTGCTGTTTGAATTCGGAACGTTTCACGGCTGCGCGGGCGCACCGACGAATTCCATTTTTGAATTCGGGGATGTATTTTTATTATTTTTATCGCTCGCCTTTCTGTTTATGCCCTGTTGAATGCTTCACTCTGATCGACTCTGATTACTAATTTATGAACGAAGTGCGGCGCTGTCTGAAACTTGTAACGATCCTCATTTATAATTTTTATGATTCATCTTAGACGACTACCATATAAAATTTTTTTGCAAGTAAAGAAACATAAATCCACGAATAAACAGCTAAAGGGAGTCGTTATTCTACCACTAAACATCGTATCAACCTCTATAGGTAGAAAAGCTTTCTTAGCTACCGAACTACTCCATTTCCCCGGCTCTAGCTATTTTCTCTATGACATTGATAATGACGCCAGTACCCACTAAAATAAAAATATTGGCTCGTTGTGAGATGGCACTAGAGCATTTTGTGATTTTCCGCCAATTTTCGGTAGGAATAGCTTCGTAAATTACGCGTAAGTCAAGCGGCTAGAAAATAGATGCAGCGGAGATGTGGCAACCGCACATTTCCGCAGAATTGGCAGGGTATCTTAAAACAAGTAATAAAAAAAGTATATGTACCTATAGTAACAACTGTTTTTAATTTCTGAGATCTAGGAGTGTATGTTTTATGTGCTCTAAATTTTTCATCTTAGATTGTGTCAGAATAGCTCAAACTTCTGGAAAAAATCTATTGACATACCTAGATCAGTTTTACTTTTTAATAGATTGTAATATTCACGTTTTTTAACTATAATATATTTCTTCAAAGTCGCAAAATCGACGTATCAAGCCTAACCGGACTTTTGGGGGAGCGGAAGGCTCTTACCCCTAGAATTAATAGCAAATTTTTGCTTGATGAAGTGGATAGATGTACGGTGTATGTTTATTTATTTATGTTATTATACAAATCAGTTACCATTACAATTTATTATGCTTTATTTATTTATTTCAATATTATATACATAACAACATAAGTAGGTATATGATGTTCGTCCGTGCCGCGTTTCTGCCGGGCTCACGGAAGATCAGCGCCGTAGTGTACCTTGCTAGGCTACGGCTTTTACTGAGTGAGGCCCTTTTTGTCTGGGTGTACAACACAGGGGCAATTTTGTAAGTATGTTGTGTTTGTATTTTTCATTTAATTTCTATTGCATTGTATAATACTATTCTTTATGTATGTGTTTTGTGTTGTGATGTCCTACAAATAAATGTTTCTGATTTCTGATTTCAAATTCACTTTTAATAAGTTACGGGCGGAATCGATCGCAGATTAAATTCGTAGTCAATAAAAGCGCATCACTAGCTTTTGAATACGTTTAAAAATAGCCAGTCAAGGTGGAGCTTCACTAATAGCGGATAATCAATATTATGTTTTTAGTGCATTTTATTGAAAACTTAAAAGAGAAATTCGAAATAATTTCAAGTGTAAAAAAATATATTTTTGCGTTCAATTCTGCACAAAAGTTTTTCTGTTGCTGTCTAGTCTAATTGTACGGTTCATTTTAAATCATGCCTTTTATTTTATTTTATTTTTTACTCTATTTGTATTCAGGAAACTTACAGCTATAAAACACACAGTTGATACACGTAAACAGTGAAAAAGCTAGAGCCAATTACAAGTTTCCGCCTGTAAATAGATTTTAGATTTAAGAAGTGCTCGTTGAGTATAAATATTCAAAGAAAGTTTACACGCTAACATATATACATATATATATATATATATAACAAATACTGTGAAGATGTCCCCACATATTATTATAACAAAATAAGATAGTGTGTAAGTATTTTATAGTAAGATACTATTGCCTAAAGATCAGTCCACCGACCAATTTTTTTATTTTGTTTAGTCTATAATAAAGTTTGCTTGTAGATCCTTCCCGCCTCATTCATCACCCGCTTACAGTCGACCCCCAGGTTCACTAGCGGTGCGAGCGGACCCACTGAATAGTTTCAAAGAATAGGTCCGGGACCAACATTTGAGGCTCGCGCGCACCTGTCCCCGCGACCTTGCGGCCTTTTTACTTTTACTGGGACTCGGGGTAGAGCGGAGTTTGGGCGTCTATTTTGAACCTGTTTGAGATCGGTTGTGATTAAAAGTTTTTGTCTATAGCACACAATTGTCGATTTCAAACCTTGTAAGAGTTTTATTTTATTTATTTGGGAAAGTATACAGCTGTAACAATATGACAAATTAATGGTATAGACTTATAAAATATGTGACATTATACACAGCCAACTACACCATCCACATGTAAATTAAATGTTGGTGAAACAGAGTTACTTAGCATTATGTAAATAGTAACAAAATTAAAAACAATTTTACAAACCTAATGATATGAACATGATTGATCATTTAATAAAGAATTTACTCAAATTATATTAAAATTATGAGTGTGAGTTATCATAACTTTATATTTTCTTGTGAAAACAAAAACATGTCTTCCGTATATACTTACTTTATTATCATCTTCACAGTTGTTTGTGTTAAACCAATGAGGTTCTAAAGACAATCAGAACATCCTGGCCACTAAGCCTTATTTATGTTAGATAAGTAAGTTGCTACGACAACCTATAGGTATATCAAATATTAAAAGGGCCATACCAACTGCATCTCTGCATCTTCAATTTTTACAAATACCCTAGTATTAGTGTTTGGTTCCTATCAGATATACCTACATAAAATATCTGAAAGTCAGTAAAGTTTTTATCCAAACTCTATCATATACTCTTCACAAATAAAGCACTTTCCCTTTAAAAGTCCGGCTATTATTCTAAAGTACCTATGCTTTCGCTATTTAAACTAAACAGCCTATTCCCCCCTCCGTCCTCCACATACATAGGGCAGAACCGACGCGCGCGCACATTAGTTAGATCGATCGCGGGTCTTCGGCCGAGTGCCCTTGTTAGAAAAAGGACAAACTGCACACAGTTCAATGACAATGATTATGCTATCGCAGATGTGACATTGTGTGAGCTGGAGATTGATCTAAGTGCCCATGTAATTATAGTAATGTGCTTTGAAATGTTGTATAATGTTTCGGCAATTTTTTCGAAGTTGTAAATACAAGTGACGCAAGTCGACCAATTTTGCGTACCTAACACATTGACTGGAAGGGAAACATACATTCATATGTAAAATCATGCTTCTATCTCCAAAGGAGTGAGCAGAGCTTTAGTTGACTGACAAAATGCATACACTAAAACTAAGTACAAACGTACCGTAGAGTACTAAAACACCTTGGAAAGTTAGAAGGTCTTTAGATAAGGTTTCTCCCTAGAGATGCTGTTTTCGACCTAGGGCATTTCTACGATAGGAGGTTGGAATTGAGCGATGAATAAAGCTGACGTAGGTGAGTTATAAGGTATATATATTATGACAAAAAGAGGAAGAGCCGTGGAAAAATAAAACCTATGTGGACGGAAAATAAAAGCTAAACGTGGATAGAACAAATTGTCATTTGCATGACTTTCATCAGGAAGATAATTCTACCAAGTCAAATCGAAAGCGTTAAAATCCTTTTCATGGCATCTGCATCTGAATTTGATGATACTGACCTTTGACGGTGAAAATCAGGCGTCATGCAGTTATAAAATCACGCCTTATTTTATTATAAATGAAAATCAGGGACACGTTTATCCTCCGATAAAGTAATGTCAAATATAATGATAATTTCTTTATTTCAAGCAAAATAACCACTTTTCCTATAAAAAAATATAAATAAAATTGGGTTAAAACAATACACGCGTAAGTTGACCGTGTTATTTCATTACTAAACTCGGTTAACTCGAATAAATGACGGCCAATAAGGAATGTATGCACATTTTTTAAAATTCATTAATTGAAATATTTCAAGTTCCAGATAAACACATAAAAAATATTTTTTCAAATATCTTGCTCAGAAACAAAGTTGTAAGGCTTCAAAGTTGATGGTTAGACAGAGAGGTGCGACGTGACATGTGACGTCATATGTCACGCGGGCCATACATCCGCCATAGAAAATTTTGTTTTCGTAAGAGAGACAGATATTATGTTAAATAATGTTGTATCTAGTTTGTTTTTCAATCAATTTTGATTCTGTTGTATCAGTTTTCAATTTTTGTATACTTTGAGATGAACTATGAAAAATACTATTTTTATAATAGTGTAAATTAATTGACTGAAAATACAATAAGATATTTGTGTATCGTCTGCACGTTCTATACTCCTCTATTATCGCGCACACACACAAGGCGCCCGCGCACCTCTATTCACTCCTTTGTTTGGGACAGACCGCTTAGGACTTAGACCTTTTTGCCCGCCTCTACTAATGCACAATGTTTTGATTATAATAAATCAGGGCCAAGGGTCTAGACTCATTTAAATGGAAACTCGATAATAATTTTAGTCAAATAGGTATAATCTGGCGTGGGAAGCGAACCCTAATTTTTTCTGTTTTTTTTTTTTACTTGATCTAAGTAGACTTTATTATGGTAATTTTTTCACGAGTTTTGACTGTAACCAATGATGAGCTCGAGCAGCCTTAGAATGGACTACATATATATATATATAAGTCCAGTGCAGAATGGTTGACTTCACAGTTTATAATCTCAACCTCTACCTAGTAGGTACTGTCCTAAATAAGTAAAGTTATTAGGCTTAAATTTATAATAAAACAAAGTTTGTAAGTTTGTTAAATTACAGATTAAATAATAGTCTTAACGCAAGTTTGTAAAAATTAAGACCGAAGAACCCTGAAAAGTCATTAGCCGCACTGAAGTGAACGCACTCCTGCAAGCTAACATACAAATTGCATGCGTAGATACATGCATTTTTATATGAACTAACTCTTAGTTTATTATCAGCCCATATTATGTTGAAAGAGGCTCGAATCGGGCTGAATTAGGACGATCAAACTATGAGAGATTCCCAAACTGTTGAGAAATAAAAGCCTATGCTGTTGATGATGATGATACATAAAAATTAACTTTCGTATTAATTAAAACAATATAACATGTTAACTAGATAGCGGAAAACTACTTTTGTTTCACAACTCATGAAAAATTCACAAAAAAAGTAAAGTTATCAAACAAATTATAAAAACTCAAAATCTCAAAACAATGATGAGCAAAACTTTCTGTATTGAAATTTTGAAAAAAATCTAGATCATCATTTGTTTATAGTTTAAGTCATTATTGTTTAAGTCTAACTATTTTGCGCCATTCGCGGTGGAGGTTGCAGGGTCTTGGTGTGCTGCAGCCAAAGATTTTATAAAGGAACTGGGGCGGTGGTTGCGACAAAATGGAGCTGACCCCCGCGCCGAGTCGTATCTGGTACAGCACATCTCGCTGGCATCCAACGTGCGTGCTGGGCACATTCCCGCCAGGTACTATTCGGGGTGGTTTGTTTGAGTAGGTAGTTTTAAGTTTTAGTTTTAATTTTGACTTTGATAAATATAAATATGTAAAATATAAATATGTGGGGACATCTTCACACACGGCCATCTGATCCCAAACTAAGCAGAGCTTGTACTATGGGTACCAGACAGCTGATATACATTACATAAATAGATAAATACATACATATATAGATAAACAACAACCAGACACAAGGCAAACACAAGTGCTCATCACACAAATGTTTGCCCTGGGCGGGATTCGAACCCGCGACCCTGTGCGTCGGAGGCAGATACACTACCACCTGGGCTACGGAGCCGTGATCATATTGACATTTAAATTATCATATTATTATTTAAATTATATAACTAATAAAAATAAAATTTCTTTATTTCAGACCATATGTAAGTCCATAGTGGTTAGTATCAATCAATCAATCAATCAATCAATCAGCCTATTGCAGTCCACTGCTGGACGTAGGCCTCCCCTGGTTGTTAGTATATAGGTGGTTAGTATATACACACTTAGATTGTTATGTTAGTACAAACACTTAGAGTTATATTGTTCCAGTATTTAAAAAAGCCACCCTCACATACCCTCCTTGCTACAAGGGCCAGGACGCTGTTGGCGCTGGAGCGAATCCTCTGCATCGCTGCGGCGCACCGCTTGCGGAGCGTGGCCTGGAAGCCGTCAACTCGAGCATCCGCAAACATACCTGACGCGCTGCAGAAGCGCGGCAGCCCCAACAGCGCCCTGAACGCGTTGTTATACTGAACACATAGGGTTTTAAGCGATTGTTTCCGATAAGCAGTCCACAGACTACAAGTATATAAAGATGTACAAAAGGCTCTGAATAACGTTACTTTAACTTGAGCTGAACAATATCTAAACCAGTGGACTATCATATTGGCCCTAACCGCCATAGCCCTTCTCTCCCTTTCAATATCATCATCATCATTCAATTCTTGAGTTACAATATGACCAATATTTAAAGCTAGTTACTCTTTTTAGTGGTGCTCCGCCTAAAGCAATAACTGGTACATCAGTAGGACATTTACTTCCAGCTTTAAAGATCATAATTTCACTTTTGACAGTGTTATATTTTAGACCATGCCTATCAGCGTAGCCTTCACAAACAGACAGTGGCTTTCTTTATATAATTTTATTACTTTATTATTTTGACACTGTTGAATTTAATATTATTCAAGTTATTTTAGATATAGAACTAAAAATATTTAAAACCTCTTGGTCTATTTATATCTTGAAGATTCGAGGAACGTATCGTATGTCTACAAAACTGCACACATTGCAACGATTTCGGTCCTCGTTGATTACACCCATATAACGACTGTAAATCTACTACACAATGCATGTACGTATGTTTGTATGTCCGTAAGTTCAACCACACGGCAGGGTCGAAGAACCCTCTAGTTGGCAGAAACATCAGAAACAAACCATTTTTATTAACGTTTTTCTTTTTTAGATTTCCCGAAGGTGACTTGTCTAAATAAACAGAACTATGGGCGATGACCCATTCGTAAGCGTGTTTTGTTCAACGTTACTGTAATTGTGACGTGATGACCATGAGCATCAGATTTGACGGTTATTTGGGGTTTTGGAGGTAGTTAAGCGAAATGTTTTTTAATTTACTTAATATAAAGTTTGTTTTTTATGTAAGTTTGTTACTTTTGTGTGGTGATGAATCGTCTATCATCTTATGAGACTGAATGAATTATATTTATCTTATAAATAACGTTCATATGCGAACAAAGGGCGGTGTACATTGGTCTAAAGATTTAGATAAGTTTCAATGATTACTTTATGTTACATAATAGTAGGGTATATTGCGGTGTTGCGGCCTAATCGCCCTAATTCAGGGTAGGCTCGAGCCCCTCGGTGAGGACGTATGTGAGTTGTTGTTGATATTGCGGTGATAAATTGTTGAGATGAAACAGACGCAATAGATAAAATACTTACACAGTTATGTACTAAAATCAGTAGACTGAAAATAGTGAAAATTGTGAAAATGGATGAATGTGAAATTTAAAAGTGAGCTAGGTTCAAATAATATAAGGTAGGTAGGTACGAAGGTACGAACTATCCCTTAAGGGGGTACCCTATGTGAACACTAGCGCCACTTGGATAAAAAATCATAACTTAGTGAAAACACAAAATATCAAAAATATGAACGATCAAATTGTTTCATTAGTCTTGTTGTATTTTAAGAATTGATAAATTCAGTTTTCTATTGTTATTTGTAGTAATAGATAGCGAAAGTGCTAATAACGGCCGTTTTTAGCACTTTCGCTATCTCTTACTACACCGTATAAGATTTCATAAAATTCGTTATTTCTAAAAATACTAAAGTACCTACACTTTAAAATGATCGTCCACTTTTTTTATATATTTAGTTTTTTTGGAGTTATGATTTTTTTTCGAAGTGGCGCTAGTGCACAGTCAGGTAGGCCCTTAAGCCGCCATGGGGTCTCCCATAGATAAATAAAATATCTGCGGTATCTCTACAAGGAATTTAAGGAAAAAATAAAACATTTCTAACGTAGAGGTGTCAAATGTCTGTGTGTGTGTGTGTGTGTTAATTAAAACAAGTAAATAAATTGTTGCAAAGATATGCACAACAGACACTATTCGTCGTTAAGAGAATCAGGTGGTGGTTAGACACTGCTTGCCGTTCGGAAGGCGTCAGTTCGGACCCCACACGGTAAAAGACGGGGGGAAACCCGCAGTGGGCCAGTGTGAACTCAGGGTGACTCGAGACCATCATCGTTGAGGAGGTGCTTACATGAGCTGTCAACAAGACTTACTAACTAGTGGCTCTGTGAGCTGTAGACCTCGCGAGTCTGTATATCTTTTCATATTTATTTTTATTTTTTCTCCACAAACATCCCCAACTCCTTGATTTTTTATTTTTAAATGAAATTCATTTTTATTATTCGTTTTTTTTTTTATTGGTTATGAAATGTGACCTGTAGAGGAAAACAGCCTCAGCGGTAGACCTTGTAAGCTGGCAACCCCCATAACTCCATCATTTTTAAAAATTTCCAAAAACTGGCTCGATAAAAAAATTCGATTAATTTATCGAACCTGCTCACAAAATTTCACGAGAATCGGTTGAGAAACGCGACCTGTAGAGTGAAACAAACAAACAGACAAACAAATCCACAAACAGATGGACATACAAAAGCAAATTTGGCCAAGCTGAAGCAGAGACGCTTCGCTCGCTCGGTCAACTATAAAGTTGTGTCGTTCGCGATTGAGATCAGAGTAACTATGTATTTATACGGAACATATCATTTATTGTCTAGTCTAGGGCTTGTGAAAACAACAACAATAAATAAATCCTATACCAAGTGTAATACCAACATAATAACTTTATAAATAGCTCATAATAACCATATAATAAATCTCTAGTGTACATAGATCAGCCAGCGTTCCTCTTCCAAGAAAACATTCCTAGCTTTTTTTCTATGTGTTTGCGTGTGTAAATATGCTCACTATTTCTAAACGTCTCTCTACATGTGTGAGACAAATTATATTGGTTGCGCACGCTATGGTTTAGCACCAATATCTTTCTCCTTTACACTCACTCCTTTAGAACGAGAGTAACATCTCCCACCAGTTCCGATGAACGCCTAAAATCTGCATAACAGCTGCTGGGTTTATTTATACGAAACTGTGTTTGATAATCAATCAATCAGCCTTTTGCAGTCCACTGCTGGACGTAGGCCTCCCCAAGGGCACGCCAAAGCGCACGATCACCCGCTTTCCTCATCCAGCCACCACCAGCGACCTTCCTCAGGCCATCAGTCCACCTGGCAGGGGGGCGTCTCACACTACGTTTCCCGGTTCCTGTTTTACTTGTGTGATAATGTCGTCCACATAATTAAAAACTTAGAACTAACCTCGAACATTTGATCTTGGCGTAGCTTTTATGTGCAGAAATAGTGGTTCCATAAGATTGATCTGATGGCTCAATGACATTGTTGATTACAAGGTTTGTGAGGCCGGTCATAGACCTTAAAACCACCACGAAATGATGACAAATAGGGTATTTGACTACATTATTTTATTTTATAAATCCAAACTAGTTAGTTTCTGCTAACGAACACTAAAATAATTTTTGTTCAATCTTTAAATTTACCGAGTTATAAGGGTTTAAAATTCAAGATTAGACAAAGAGGCACATTAGTATGTGATGTCACAAGCTAGTAACTCCATATAATTTCCATACAATGAAAGAGACAGAGATATTGAAACTTTAAAAAATCACTGTAAATTTGTTTTCCGACCGATTCTGTTTTTTTCTTCGCGAATCGTCTGCTACTAATCTATATTTTTAAATTAATTCATAAAATATGATATGCAACAGTCAAATACCCTAGCTCACTCAACCTCTTGTACGTATGTGTGTGTACGTTTCTTATTATAATTCCAAGAGCCTCGTAGTGATGAAGTCGTCTACATAAACATTCCTAGACATAACCTACATCAATAGCATAGCGAAAATCATCGACAACTCACCTCGCTAGTGTGTTACTCCATCTAAACATTCCTAGTGTGCGTGGGAGTTGTAAGTGTGAACATTGATGATGTAGTCATTGTATAAATGGCTTAGACCTAACCTACACCAACCGTTTTTAAAACCATCAGTTTCGCTAGCCAAAATGTAAGTATGTGTGTCTAATCGAGTTTCTGGTTACGAGTGTGTGAGTAAGAATGATGACGTGATTAGTAATCGTACATAATGGTTAGTTTTTTATTGTTTTATTTATAATTTGGAATAATAGTCGATGTTAGAAACGGCAGGAATCTTAACCAGAGAGAAGAAATTCAAATCATCATGATCATCACACTACCTTTAAACTTAATGTTGAACTTCTGCATCTGTCTTGCTGTCGTCCTCTTTACAGTCGGCTATTTAATGACTGGCGGTGGTTTAGTGGCTAGTTAGGGCCGCTGCCTCTTGTCCGGGAGACGCGGGTTCGATCCCCACCACGTACCAATGTGTTTTCGAATTTCGAATTCATATGTACGTTTATTCGACGCTCTTACGGTGAAGGAAAACATCGTGATGAAACCTGCACACTCCTGCGAAGAAATTCAGAGGTTGTGTGTGAAGTCGACCAACCCGCACCGGGCCAGCGTGATTAACTAAGACCAAATCACTCTAAATCAAGGTAGGCTCGAGCCCCTCGGTGGGGACGTATAATATGAGCTGTTGATGATGATGATGAATCTAATGACTGTCCCCTGACTGTATTGTAGGTGCACTGCCTACATTTAATACCAACATACCACAACGGTACAGCACGCTGTCCGAAGCTACAATATTATCCTATAGCTCCTAGACTCCCGCGCTTGATGCATCTGTGAAAGATCTGACCTGATTAAATAATAATTAGACATCTACAAAATGTTGAAAGCAGTTTATGTCACCAATATTAGGTCCCCTATACCAACACTTAGCGACCAAAAAATATTCGTACTCTGAATGCGGAGCCCCAAGGATATTTCACAAATACCGAAATAAATTGAAGAGCGTAAACAGTCTTTTAGGAAGACGGCTGTCAAAGCGGCCGGTAATCTAAATTCATCTCAATTCAAGGCTAGTCCCGACCTGGGGCAATAGCCGTGACCTCAGTGTTCTAGCAAATAAGTTTATTCACACCGCTTAGTGATGTCATCGCGTAGAGAATGTTTTTTTAAGATATGTGGTTCCCGGCTTGAGAATAGAGTTATCCATCATGAGCTACGTCTCCACCGAGGGGCTCAAGCCTACTTTGTATCAAGATGATCGGGCCTTAGTCGACCACTCTGGCCCAGTGTGGGTTACTCGATTTCACACACAACCTTTGAATTTCTTCGTAGGAGTGTGCATGTTTTCTCACGATGTTTTCTTTCATCGTAAGAGCGTCGAGTAAGCGTACATTAGTATGAATTGAATACACATTGTGTTAGGTATAGCAATACCTATTACTCCTTACTCTGTTATTTAAAAATGCTGGCATGTGATAAGTGCACACTGGCGGCTTTATTTTGTTCTGGAATTGTACTTTCAAATGATTTCGAAACAGGTCGGTTTCGAGTGTCGTTTTGACTCAGTCTAATATGAAAAGCCCTTGCATAACATTTCGCTGTGTTATACTCTTAAATTCTTTATCATTTATTTTCACACACCTCCATCACCACAATACATTGGTAAGTAGTGGGTTTCAAACCCGTTTCTCCCGGATGGGAAGCAGCAGCTCTAGCCACTAAACTATCGACGCTCTAAAAATAGGGTCACATTTTTTTTTTCGCGGACGTTGCGTATGCCACATTATTGGCGATAACTAGGCTGTAGCAACCTAGGCTAACAAAAATGTATTTTCGTTCGTTTGAATTCAAATTCAAATTCAAATTTATTTATTGCATTTCCACAATTAATTAGGTACTTAGGTGGTAGTAGGAAAAGGTGTTAAAATTATTAATTGTGAAGCCCCGTTAGGGCACAGCAATATAAAATACAAGCAGAGGGCTCTACCATTACTTAAAATTAAAATCTTAATACAAAAACTACATTTACAGTTTTTGTATTAAACTACATTTACAGTTACATACAGTAGAGTTACATAAGTAGAGTAGAGCAAAGAAGTAGGAGTACTTTGGTGTATTTCTTTATTTCTTAATTATTTTTATTAACTTTATTATGACTTTATTTCTATAGTATTAAAATTCTAATAAATATAGTTTAAATGAGTTTAAAACATTATAAATCACTTTTCATCAAAAAAATCTTTAGTAGTATAATAGCATTTATTAATGAGGTGTTGTTTTAATTGTCTTATGAATGGTTTATAATTTTCTATATTTTTAATTTCGTTCGGGATATGGTTATATATTTTAATTAGCATTGAATGGGGGCCAAGGTTACATATTTCTAATTTAGAAAAGGGTTTCTTGAATTTCCACGGTCATGATTGTATATTCAATGAATAAAATAAAAACGGGTCTTAAAATAGACGATAGTAGTTACATCACCAGCTTCCACGAAAAGCTATTATTAATTCCTATGACATTTTGTGTTTTTCAGGTTTCCCGGCTTTATTTTTCAGAGTCTCTACAACACTTACCCAGGGTTTGTCTTCTTCTTTCTTCTTCTTCTTCTCCTTTCGTGTCGGCAAGAACACGGGCTAAATCTTACTTGCCCAGAAAGCGGCTACCGTGGTAGCCCTCTGGTAACTGACAAGTAAGTCTGCACGCGAGCAGGTGGTCGGGCACGCGGGACAGTTAGTGAGGTGTACCATGGTTTGCAATCCACATTCACAGCTGGCGTCTGCGCTACTTGAGTACCCCCACCGACACAGGTCAACCTGGGTCCTCAGCCTATTTAGACTTCTCCAGGTTGGCCAAGGTTCCTTATAGCCTGGAGGCAGATTTTCATTGGGGGGGTACAGTGAACCCAGGGCTTGTGAGGTCGGTTATCGACTTTACATAAACAAGTCATGATGAAGAAAAATATTCTCTCCCGACCAAGTTTTAGCTTATAAAAACAACATTCAAATAACGTAATGTTCAAAACGAGTGAACTAGAATTAGCCGTGACCTAAGTCTAGGTTAGCAGGTCGTTCACACCCACCGGTGACGTCACTCCAACCAACTAGGTATTGTTTAGTTTCCTAGAAGCAATTTGTGTGCTAATTTGTATTCAAGTGTCGTCTTGGGGACTGAATAATGTTGAATATTTCTAGGCTATTTCTAGGATGTTTTCGCTTTTAAAAGCCTTAATATTAATATTGAGCTTAAAATAGAATAGGATTACGATTATATTACGTAGCTTATTTTATTCGACGCTCTTAGTGTGAATGTAAACATTGTGAGGAAATCCGCACGCACTCCTGTAAATAAATTTAAAGGTTGTGTGAGAAGTGGGCCTTTTCTACTGTAGACTGTACCTTTATCTGTGCCTTTATGACAACACTGAATTAACTTTTAGATGTTACCTTAGTTTCGCCATTACATTTTTTTGGATGTGTTCACTACACGATGTACGGACTCTGTGGAGAAGAACTCACCGAAGAAACTCCACAACGCCTCCCCTCGGTAACGGCCCTATTTTATAGAAGGCTCAAAAACAGCCTGTGTTGACTGACTGAGCTTTGAGAATCCTAATATTCATATTTACATGATATGTTCAATCAATCAATCAACGGCCCGTTACAGTCCACTGCTGGGCTATGAGCCTACTCCACTTAAGTGGAGGGTTTTGCCATAATCTCCACGTTTGGCAGGCGGGTTGGAGATCGCAGATTAAAAGGTTACTGTATCAGAAAGCGCTGCTGCCCGTTCCCTGTTCAATGTAACTGTGGTGACAATTGTATTCTACTCTGCCGTCACCACACGGCACAACATGATATGTTAGCAAAAATAAAAACGCGCCAGCCTCTTTATCGCTTCAAAACAAACAGGACCTAATACGCATGCGCGCGCATGCCAGCGCTATCAATCGGCGTAGGCGCAGGTCGCGTAGACAAGGTCGTAGCCTTGACTGGGGCAAGCGGCCATTGTGTGGACGCTGTGCGACTGAGACGGGTGATAGTTCTAAACAAAGTTTTATGTCTAAAGCTGAACAGTGATTCAAATCCAATATGTTAATTACTTTTCATTTGTGCATTATGTGTAGAAGAACCTGTCAAATCTTTTCTTTTTAAAATTGTTGTTGCAATTAAAACAATAACTTTAATGTGGATTAATTTATTTGCCTGTCATTTGAGCACTCTATACCCATGGACATTTATCTTCAAAATAGTTGGTTAAGTATCCTATAATCTTTTGAAATAGCAAACTTTTTTTATATTTAAACTAATACTACTACTACTTCGGTTTTTTTAATTATTTTTTTTACTTTTTTTTATTGGATGGAATCAAATCCTCAGAACGTTTTCAATTATCTATTTCGAAGTTTTGAGATCGAATTCCATTGCGGGCGTCTTTATCATTAGAACCACATTTAGTTTAATTGTGGTTAGGTTAGGACATTGCAAGCTGAATCACCCGATTGACTGAAAACTAAGATTTCAGGCACGTTTCAGAAGTATAATCTACACTTCTTTCAGTCTAAATCTAAAATAATGGACTGGGATTATTTAATTATAATAGAAAAATAACTGTTTTACTACTTCTAAACCAAAAACCCAACTTCCTATAAAAATTATTACGAAATTCATACTAATGGAATGAATCATAGAAACCTAACCTACCGCACAGTCACGGCTGTAACCGATTTGACCTTCAAAATCTAGCGGTCATTGACACTGCGCGTACGCACACTGACGTACTTTATTTACTGCTTCGCCAAACAGGAAACTATCTCATTCGTGAGTCAATTCAATGCCTAGTCTACCGCGTCGTGTGGTCAAATTGGATAATTTTGACATAATGAGTGAAGTAGACCAACCCGCACTGGGCAACGTGGTCGAGGCCTAATCGTTCTAATTCAGAGTAGGGTCGAGCCCCTCGGTGGGGACGTATAATATGAGGTGTTGATGATAAATTAAGACACACGTGAAAAATATTTTGTAGGGTTTTTGAAGCACTTCTTTGGGGGGTTCAAAATCATATGATATCGTTTGTGCACCCTCACAAACTCAAGTAACCAGGATTCGAACAAGGAACTTCTAGAGCCAAATACGTTACTGCTTCATAATATGACTTATGTAGGTAGGAAAGTATATAAATAGACAAAAGGGAAAATAAATAGCTCACGAAATTTTGTTATGCTAAATGTGACATCCAGACAAAATGAAACCTGGTACGATTGATTTGAAACATTAGACCGTGGCATATGGACGGTTGATTGGGTAGTAGCCTAGCACAATTTAATCCAATGTGCCCTCTTTAACCTACAGTCAATCGGTCAACGACTCCATTCAATCAATCAATCGGCCTTTTGCAGTCCACTGCTGGACGTAGGCCTCCCCAAGGGTACGCCAGAGCGCACGATCACCGGCTTTCCTCATCCAGCCACCACCAGCGACCTTCTTCAGGTCATCAGTCCACCTGGCAGGGCGTCCCACACTACGTTTCCCGAGACGCGACTCCATTAGAGATATTTAAATGTCTTCTAGCAGTAATATTATAAAGATGTCAAAATAAAAAAGAAGGCCTACTTACCGACTTATTGTTAAACTCATCAAAAAGAACCAGTCATTAAAGTTGCGGGTTGTAAGATCGACAACCGACCTCACAAACCCTGGTGCCAGGGTAAGGAGCCGTCGAAATCTTGGCTCATGTAACGACAATTTTTCGTAGTGACTTGTTTTTTTAACACGTTTTTATTAACTCGCTTTCTTGTCTGTCTGTTTGTTTGTTTGTTTGTTCGGTCCGAATCTTGCAACTCATTTTTGGAGCATGTGCTGTCGTTCGATTGTGCTGAAATTTGGTACACTTATGTAATCTCGGTAACAATGCAATATTATGATACTATAAAGCTGATCTGATGATGGAGCCGGAAGGTGGCCATAGGAACTCCTAAAATACACAACACAACCTCGTCGTGTTTGGGCTCGTTGGATTTGTCTTGACAAGATCTTTATATATACGTGATGTTCAGGGTCTCATGATGGAGCCGGAAATTGGCCACTTTAATGTCACTTATTTAAGATATGTTTATGTGCTGTGAAGTTTCACTAATAATAAATAAATAAATAAGAACTCCCAGCATAACTTCGACGTGTTTCACGCCACGTTTTTCGTTTTAAGTCCTACAAGAGTACTACACCAATAAAAATCTCAATAAAAGTTATTTTATACTTCTTCTTCTTATCGTATCGATATTATGGCGATCAAATTTGTGCAGACCAATACGCAGCCACCGAAATTGCAGTATCAGTGGCGTTGTAGAGGTCCGCGCGTGTGCAGGTGCAAGGACACGCGGGGCAAGACAACATATGGGCCATTGTCTGAGGAAAGACACCACACCGACATTTACCATCCGAGCTATAGCCCCACCTGCACATATTCTCCTTGCTTCGGCCGACTTGGGTCCGGAGTCTGTTTAAAGACTTCCACGTCGGCCAGGGAAGGTTACTTCCAAGGGGAAGCTGCTCTGCAAGCGGTATAAGTGTTGTGGTGGGGTATCTCTCCTCCCATTTTTATTGTTTTTAGTTATAAGCCTAATCTGTCTGTACTGTCACCCAAAATAAACGTTATATCTATCTATCAAAGATTCAGGCGAGCTTGTGAGGCTTGTGTACTTAGCGCCGTCACGTCTTTGATGAAACTATGACGGCTTTTGAGCCTTTGGGTTACAGGCACGTGGTGATACATGGGGTGCCTTGGGTCAGATTCTTGTTTTAATCTTTCTAGCGAGCTCGCCACATCCCTACGGACGTCCGGGGGAGCAATACCTGCCAGAGGATACAACATACCAACGGGAGTCGGTTTGAGACAGCCTGTTATAATCCGGCATGTGTCATTCAGCGCTGTATCCACTAACCGCGTATGTGCTGATCGACCCCAAACTGGGCTGGCAAATTCGCCAGCCGAGTATGAAAGGGCCAACGCAGTCGTCCGCAGAACTTGTGGAGATGCTCCCCATTTGGTAGAGGTGAGCCGGCGCAATAAGTTATTCCGGGTGCCCACTTTTTGCTGGGTGCTAAGGCAATGCTGTTTGTATGTCAGCGCTCTATCCAAGGTAATACCGAGGTATTTTAGAGTAGAGCAGTGGGCAATCGGTACATCTCGCCTAGTGATGTTAAGTGTCCGCTGGGCCTCTCGGTTACGCAGATGGAAAGCGCAAGATTGAGTCTTCGAAGGGTTGGGCCTTAAGGAATTTAGCTCGTAGTAGCGACTAAGGGTTTCCAGTGCTTCGCTTAAACTCCTTAACTCCTTTCAACCGTCCTAAACGAGGGCGCTTGGGATGCCAGTGCCAGATCGTCAGCATAAATAAAACGTGTAGTTTTTCGGATCTGGGGCTGGTCGTTGGTGTAATTGAAAGGTGAACTTGGAAGCGCCTGTTGTTCAAGAGTTCGCTAAGAATTCTTGTAAACGCATGATCTCCCGTTATCTCAGTCACCTTCCAAAGCAGCCGTTTTATATTTACTGTATCATACGCAGCCGAAAGAACCACAAACACCACGCCAGTGACGTGACCCAGCTCAAACCCGTCATCGAGATGTTGTGTGAGGTTTAAAGTTTGATTGCAGCAGGATTTCCCCTGTCGAAATCCGGCTTGGTCGGGAATGAGCATCGGGTTGACGACACTGACTAGACGGTTTAGTAGCATTATTTCTAGGAGTTTATACGTATGACACAGCAAAGACCGGCAACCGGTAGCTTTTGGGGTCGTCGCTAGACTTCCCTGGCTTTAGCAATGCGATTACTTTAGCCTTTCTCCAAAGACGTGGTATGCGAGTAGAGACCAAACAGCTGTTAAACAGTTGGAGTAGCCACGATATGCCTATAGGCCCTAAATTTTTCGATTTGCTCAACAGACATACTATCTACTCCAGATGCTTTACCACATTTAAGTGATTTTATAGCTGCAATGATTTCTGTGAGCACAAAGGGCTTACTTATATTGTTACCAGTGTCCGGACAACTGCTAGTCTTAGGTGTTCTAGTTTGCCGACGATTTGACTTGCCATTTTGAAGAAGTTGGTATGCCACTTTGTTTGCAGTTACCTGACCAGGCGTGGAAGCAGGTTTTATACTTTTTAGTGCGTTAAAACGTGTTATTAAAAATTTTTTTACTTTATAATTATTTTATAAGGAGGAACGAAGAGCTAAGCCTGTTTTCTGAAGCACGGAAACATGGATCATGAAGAAAAAGTTATATCCGAAGTATATTATATTACAGTATATATACAGTATAAATAGACAATCATGAATTGAAATCACATGGGTCCGTGGTCGGTATCGAACTTGAAACTGTTCACTGAATCATCCACCTACAATACTCTCCAATTATACTACCGACCGACATTCCTAAACTAACCTAGCTCAATTCGTTCTAACGTGTCCTCTTCGACTTTAGTCTACGGTCAGCGTCCCGTCACATACATAGTACGTAATAAAGATCACATGAAGTCATGAATAACCTACGTAGCCAATTGTAGTTTTTTTTTTCTTGAAGGAACAAAACACTTGCAAAGTCATTTCTATAATTACTTATTCGACTCTTTCGATGTTTGTTCAGTAAAGTGACAGGTGGTGCTATCTAGCGGTGGATTGGAGAAGTAACAATACAATAATCAATATTTTTTAAGATTTTTTTAATCCCCGTTTTTTTATTGTAATAGCATACTATTACTGCTTTTTAGTTTTTATCAAAGTGGTAATATAATGCCACAAGGACTGATCACAAGTTTCAATAAAATAAAAAAAAAGTATAAAATTTTAGCTTGTTTAAAAGAGTCTCCTTTTATAAACTAAGACATGAATGGAAAGTCTGACCCCAGTTTCATTATGAAAGCCAGATCCAGCGCCACTAAAAATTTATGAAATTCTGAAACCACTAAACAACTCAGTCACCATGGTTTCTGAGGTCGATCACATTGATAAATAGTTATGGTAATGATGATTTTCTGAAGCTAAAAAGTTTATAGCAGATCTCTCGTCGCGTCTATTTTTGTATTATACATTTTGCAGTGTAATATTTCCAACTAATATAAATATTATGTTACAATAGAATCAAAATGTAAGCTGTTTATACATAGATTTTTATGTGTTTTAAAGAAAAATATACAATTGGCGGTTGGACTACTTTTTTCCTATTTTATAAATCCAAACTTCTTAGTTTCTGCTATCGAACACTAAAAGATTTTTTGTTCTATTTTTGAAATTGACTGAGTTATAAAGGTTCGAAATTCAAGATTAGACAGAGAGGCACATACCCACTTGTGACGTCATTTGTTAGTAACGCCATATAATCTCCATACAAAAAATCGTTTTTGAAAGAGACAGACATATTGAAACTTTAAAAAATAATTGTAAATTCGTTTTTCAACCGATTCTATGTTTTTCTTCGCGAATCGTCTGCTACTAATCTATATTTTAAAAATAATTCATAAAATATGGTGAACAGTCCGATCCCCTATTTTGTGTTGTTGTTGTATCTACTTAAAAATTCAGATGCAATATTACCACGAATCTATTGTTCAACATCTTGAGCGCGAGAAAAAAGAACTTTACTCTTACTTAGGTATATTTAGGGCTTTGTGTTGCTAAGTCTAGGTACAGGCAGGTCGTTGACTCGGCCTTCGTCGGTCTGTCGAACTTCTACCTTGAGTCGAGTTTGCCAAATAGGAAATTAAATTAGACTGAGGTCGAGGGTGAGCGGCTTTTTACATAATTTATTGGAATTGTAAACCTGATTGTTGTGTTTTTGAATGAGGTGAGGTTTTTTGATGATACAAGTAATTATGCGCCATTATTAGGTACTATTTATATTTAAAAAAGTAAAGCAATGAATATAGTCTACTTCTATGCCGGACTTGAACAAAAATGTACTTGATGCATCGGACACGACGCTTCCAGAATCGACGTAAACTGAATATTCGTTTAATTAATCTATCTAGTTCGATTTAATTTGAAGACTTTCAACGTTTGTGTTTTTTTTTATAAAAACCGGTAGTATATTTTTAACGATATTTTACATATTTAGTTTTTGATTCTTCATCATCATCTTCATCCCTCCTTGTAAATAAATATGTGGGGACATCTAACATCACAGGGCCACATTTATCGACGGCGATCGACGGTTTGCCTATACAAAACGCGCGTAAAGAATGGAAATGCTTTCGCATCGACGAAGCGAAAGGATTCCCATACTTTGCGCGCCTTTTGTATAAGCAAACCGTCGACCACCGTCGATAATTGTGACCCGACCCTAAGGTGATAAGGTCATGTTATCTAGAGAGCCAGATAGGTATAGGGGGAACCCAACTATATAATTCTAAAGCCTGAAAGTTCTAGACTGTTTCAAATCTCGCGCGTCGTAAACATCTTTCAAACCAATCCAAAGATGCTCGTTCCTACAATAAATGTTGCCGTGAACCAATTTGTTATGTTTTGTTAGCGGAGGCCGATCTAAGGCGGGAATGGCCGCCCGGCCGTGACCTGAGTTTCGGGCCTTGAGACGAACAGCCACATAGGGTTGCCAGATGATCATTCGAAAAAAGCTGATGGTCATAAACAGATAGTTTTCCAAAAGAATCAATAGCGATTTTCATTATTGACTTTATTTTTATATTTTCAGTTGTTTTTAAACAAATTAGTAAGAATTTTTTTATTTGACTGACATAATTTTACTCCTACTAAGTATACGACTACTGTTGTTGTTGTTTATTATTATTGATGACGTAAGAAGAGAGTTCCCAATTCGTTTTTTTTTTTTTTTGCTGCGATGATAATTTTTTTTTGTATGCTCAGCATGTCAGCGAGTGATAATGGGGGATTTTCCAACAGCCAATTAAAAAAAATCGTTCATAAAACTTCGGTAGATGGCGTTGACGATTCGTGGATCCGAAGAAATCCGGCGAGTCACCCAGAGCCATAAAAGGATTAAAAAAAAGAATCCACGAAGTACACCTGGCGCCATCTTAAGTCTTAATTAGAACTACACTCACCGGCACATCTAACCGCCCACCCTTGTATTTCGGGTAAATTTTAAACTACGCTAATTGTTATACATTACAATTGATTAATTGATAATTTTACGATAAATTAAACACACTTATATAAACGTTTAATTCACTACTTTTTAACTAACATCAGCTGTAACTAATATAATTCTAAAGAAGCACGAGTATTCCCTGAAATGAAGGGTGGGCGGTTAGTTGTGCCCGTGAGTATATTATTTTTATTTTGCTATCGGAAAATGCCCCATTGAAATTAAATAAAAATAAATAATTATCATCCAGGACCTGTGTTTACTATTTAGCACGTAGTCGGATTTTAATAATAAAAAGTGTTAGAAAGCGGCATATCAGGAGTTGTCACATTATGGCCAAGATTTTATGATGGGAAAATTCATGTCCAAACCATTTGACCTAACTTTTAAAGCAAAGACATGATCTAAACGACATTGTGGGCGAATTAAGCTTAATTATGAGAGCGTCGGTGGTGTAGTGGCTAGGGCCGGTGCCTCCCGTCCGGGAGACGCGGGTTTGATCCCCACCACGTACCAATGTGTTTTCGAATTTCGAATTCATATGTACGTTTATTCGATTTAAAAAAAAAAATTTTGCATGCCAAATCTGGTGAAATGTGAGAGGCTTTTTGAAACAAAACCATCTTTATGTACCATATTTCGAGCAAATAAATATTTCATTTCATTTCATTTCATTTCATTTCATTTCATTTCATTTCATTTCATTTCGACGCTCTTACGATGAAGAAAAACATCGTGATGAAACCTGCACACTCCTGCGAAGAAATTTAAAGGTTGTGTGTGGCGTCGACCAACCCGCACTGAGCTAGCGTTGTCGACTAGGGCCTATTCGCCCTAATTCAAGGTAGGCTCGAGCCACTCGGTGGGGACGTATATGAGCTGTTGATGATGACATTAAAGATGTAGAGCAGTAGGTAAAAAATTATAAAAAAAGATAAAGTCCTCTTTTAGGACACCATCTGGCAACCCTTTATGTCCCACAAAGGAACGCCTACAGCGAATAGGTGTCTATGTTGGAAGTGGAAAATCTGGATGAATGGCGCACTACATCATGCGCAGATCTTTCGCTTCGTTCTTGCTCAGCGGTAATTCCGCACTCTGTATTATGACGAAAGTTAAGCAACTACATTATTGGCCGGGACACAGATGGGTGACCGTAGATTTCATTGACGAATTCTGTTAAATTTGAAAAAGATGCTTATTTTTTTAAAAGCCTGTTTTTATAGCTTTGAGCCAGTATCTTGATACTTGATACTTGTTTAAAAACTACGCAAATTTATTTCTTTATTTTATTTAGTATCCATTTGTTTTCTTTATGTAGGTACGGACTTTTTTCCATAATAGGTATATTTGATTGTCTTGTCGGAATATTCTACATGCTGGTAGTGACAGAACAAAATCAATACAATAATTGCGTTAGTATGCCCGACTAATTATTTTTATATTTATTTAAAGCAAAAGGCTAGTGGTTATATTTATTTTTTTGTTTCACTTAGAAAGAAATTTAGGATCTGTATTTAATAACTTTATTTGTTATACTACGGGGCGCGTAGCGTGCGTAGCCGCGTAGAGCTACGGCTACAGCTACGGTGGCGGCTTTTTTTAGGGTTCCGTAGTCAAAAAGGAACCCTGTCTGCCCGTCCGCGGCTTAGCTCAGAGACTCTTATTACTAGAAGGCTGTAATTTGGCACGGATATATCCTACTTATATTATAAATGCGAAAGTTTGGATGTTCGGATGTTTGTTGCCGAATCACGCTTGAACCACTGGACGAATCGGGATGAAACTTGGCACACATTTAGGTTAGGTCTTGGAATAGGACATAGGTTACTTTTTACCGCGGTAAAACACTTCATTCCCACGGGAAAACTCATTAACGCGGGTGAAACCGCGGGCGGAAAGCTAGTCGACAAAGCTGAATAATTAAATCTTAATTTTTTTTTTTTATTTACTTGCCAATATTTTACTCGAATGAATATAATTACCAATAACACTTTACACAACGCAGGACCTTTCAGCTGGTTGTGAAACGGAACTTTTTCAAAAACTAAATAAAAAACACATTTCATACAAATTAATTAGCTAATCGAGTGTTGCTAAGGTGAGTCCCACGGAAATGAATTTTATTGTCATTGGGTCCTGCTCTAGTAACACTAATGATTACCATTATATCTATTCTATGTTTGTGTTGTGGCGTAAAAATAATAAATGTTTCTTTCTTCTTTTAAATGATGTTCAGTTTGTAGCAGTACTGCTATCCTACCTTCTTCTGCTATGTTGTTTCTGGCAATTCAGTACTTTTAAGTGCTGGCAGTCTCATCATTCATTTTCAATTTATTTTCAAATTTCGAATCCATCCGTTTCGGTTTTGTCATTTTCATCAAATTTCCTCATTGCATCTCGAGACATCAGACTGTATCAACCTTTAATACCCGGATCTTATACATTTTTATCGTTAGAAGCCTTTAAAACTGTTATAAATCTTCTAATGACTATGTTCTAAGTTTGTTATTTCATTAAAGCCCGTTTGTGCAACAATTACCCGTTTGTGTACGTTTAATCTGGACTTCTACCCTTTATCGTGCGGCCAGCAGCGTGTGGCAGCTGCCGGGCTACAAGTTTAACAGGCTGAACAACTTACCTCTAAGCTTACTTATAAAATAATTAACGTCACAAAACTTTAAAAAAATCCATATATTTTCGCACATTAATTATCACTTTAGAGATTTCGCGTTATCTGTCACTTTAGTCCCTCGACTGGAAAGCATCCTGTTATGTCTGACAAGCATTTAAGTAGGTTCAAGAAAACATTAGAAGCTACCTTTTTCAAACTACCCACATAGACTTGCAAATGTCGGGTGCACAAAGCGGGCCAACGCTCGCTTAGAGCGAAGGTCACACAAAACATGGTAATCACGGTATTTGCATCGCAGCCGATGGTACTGGTTCTTTTTTTATGTTATTTTTTAAATCTGAAAGTGAATGTATTGTGACGCGAGCAGTTGACGCACTTTCCATCATAGTAACCCAGTGGTACAGAGGACAAAGGATATAGTCAGGCCAGGCCGCTTGAAACGGTTTGAATTTTCTCAAGAGATTTTTTATATTTTATATGAAATTTTGTTTACATGTATAGTTTACAAAACTGCATAATTATGCGAAATTTCATGACAAAAACTCCACAGGCTTTATCTTTCAAAAATTAAAAAAAAAAAAAATATAAAACAATATATTTCAAATCAGTATCTAACTTTGTCGAAGTTGGCCA
The DNA here is from genome assembly GCA_951230895.1 of Carpatolechia fugitivella. NCBI lineage: Eukaryota > Metazoa > Arthropoda > Insecta > Lepidoptera > Gelechiidae > Carpatolechia > Carpatolechia fugitivella. The sequence continues at coordinate 17,082,067 of OX579652.1, read as the reverse complement.
TATTATATTACTTATCACATTTACCAAACGATAATTTTTCAAGCCGTGAGATAGCATCTTGTTCTTTTTATTTGGGAACACAGCATCATCAGTCTTTTGGGCTCTCAAAGACAGACACATAATATATTGTCTGAAGATAGAAATGCATAATATATGCATGCAACATGCAGGCGATTGAACTGCATCGCGCTCTACGGTGGGCTTGCAACGCGTGCAGTCGCGGACACGGAAAATGGTACCATTCTAAAATCATACAATAATACCATGCTTAAGGTTTTGTGAAATTATTTTGTTGACTTTTTATCGTTCTAATTTTTGTAGAATTACCAGTGATATTCTAAAAATATACAAATGTTGTTTTGATTATTATTTCTTATTAGTCGTACGTAATTTGCCTGCGCGACCACACTCCTAAATCAACAAAATAATTATATAGGTAATATACATTAAATACTTAACAAACTCATTCACTTTTATATCTTTCTTTCAAGTTGATTTAATTTAGTCAAAATAATTAGCCATAATTTTCTTCTCAATTTTATAAAAAAATATATACTTATCTCTCTTTCCAAACCTGAACATTTCCGAAAGAATAAATTTGCAATTATTTTGCAGGTACCCTCGCCTCTTTCCAAATCCGTACCGCTACAAAATAATCGCGTTAAATTTTTCTTTTACCATTCACATAAACATCGGCGTACCAGTATTTCGTGTCCGCTAGTGTAATACCGCGCTGCACTGAACATTTGCCAAATATTTTTTTCTAAATATGTTCTCGCGGTCGCTGACCCCGGCCGCCATTATCGGCCGGACGAGCGTTTTAGATCAGCAGCGTCCGCGCAGCCGCCGGCCCATTCGCGTACTCGTTTGCACATTTGCATATTTTTTAGCCAGATCTCTTCTAATGGACTTTGCATGATATCATTATTGAAATTTTTTTTATGCTTATTCCCATACCATGGACTACTCTATTTTTAATTAATGCGAACTTACAAAAGAAACGTGGTTAGTTCTACCTACGCGTAATATTAGTTTTTTTTTCGGAGATGTGTAGGTTTTCATTCGACACGTACGTTATGTAACCTTACAAAAATATGCTACTTAATAATAACGTATCCAAAACTTTGTCGGAACGTGGTAATGAATATTGAACACCAAACTTTGAACCTTCTACACCACAGACGATCGATTTTATCAGCGAGTGGTAGAGGTTTATGAACAAAAATGCGGAAAAAATACGTGGTTGAGTTTAAACCACCACCTCATGAAAGAAAGAATGAATGAATGAATGGATACCTATACTTTAAAGTTGAATATGAAGTTGATCAATCCCCACTAGTCCAGCGAGGTCGACAAAAATTTAATCGCTGTAATTCACGGTAGGCTCGAGCCCCTCTGTGAGGGATTCATGAGTCCGTCAGTTAAATTTTTGTGATTTAAATCCCATGTGATCAAATACAAATTTATTGTGTGACTCCAGAGTTTGGGTAGAACAGGACATCACGTGATTGACCGAATAGTTAGATGATTACTTTAGTTTGTCCAATACATTTTCTTCGTAAGTTAATTCCGGCTATTTAACATAACTCTAAGAACATGGTTGTAAAGTTGGTTTTTAAACTCAAGATAAAGAAGACTAAACTCTACGCAAGCTGACAACGGAATTGTATCTGCGCGCGCATGTGAGGAGCAAAAATGTTTATAGTTGTGCGCGTACGCGTATTTTTGAGAAGCGGAAGAGGTATTGACTCCACGAGGTTCAAGCTGGTTCGTCAGCCCTGGTTGTTATACATCATAGCTTATAACGTGTGTGTGTGACTTTTTATGTTAACATAAGAGTGATGAAGATTAAATCGATCCTCAGCACGTATAACAATGTGTTTTCAAATTCATAAATATGTAGTATATTGGATGAGGAGACATGCACTCGTTTGCGAACTTTTAAAAGTTGTGTGTGAAGTTGACCAAGCCGGATCTTGTGAAGATATATGACCGCGGTCCTCGGAGCGTCGGTGGTAATTATTTTGCTGTTTTTAATTTCTTTTCATTAGTATTATTACTATGGATAATCTGTAAACACTTTATCATTCTACATACTATGATAGTCAAATAAAATTGTGAATGCTGTGTATACCTGTAATAGGCAAACATATTGGATACTTAGCTTATATACAATGTATGTCATTAGTGTGTAATATTTGTGCTGTTGGTTTACCTATTTAAATAAATAAATAAATAGTGGCTAGGGCCACTGCCTCCCGTCCGGGAGACACGGGTTCGATTCCCACCACGTACCAATGTGTTTTCAAATTCATATGTAGGTTTATTTGACGCTCTTACGGTGAAGAACATCGTGATTTAACCTGCACACTCCTGCGAAGAAATTCAAAGGTTGTGTGTGAAGTTGACCAACCCGCACTGGGCCAGGGTGGCCTAATCGCTCTAATTCAGGGTAGGCTCGAGCCCCTCGGTGGGGACGTATATGATCTGTTGATGATGATACACACGGTCAAAAGTAGCCTAAGTTACTTCTGGTACGAAAATTATTATATGTTATAAGTAATTCAAGTAGTTAAGTCCCCGACAATCAAAAATCTCAGTAGCGGTTGTAGCAACACTATCCCTACGAAAACCTTAGGTAAATATAGTTTAACTATTTATAAACTTAACTCTAATGATGAATAGTAACCAATTCACGAATCTCATGCTACCTTTATTGAGGATACTGGTTTTTCTTTCAACCCCTCTGAAGTTAGTCAAGCATAACTCTTATTTTCTTACATTAATCCCAAAAGAATGACTTTTCTTTTATATTATAATCATAATCATCGTGTGGGTGTGGGTTGTAACGTCGACAACCGACCTCACAAACCCTGGTGTCAGTGTTATAGAGCCGCCAAAGGCCACTGACTTGGCTCGTGTAACGACTAGATAGTAGCCGGGACCAACGGCTTAACGTGCCTTCCGAAGCACGGAATCATCTTTCTTTTCGGACAATCAGGTGATTCAGCCTGCAATGTACTAACCAAACTGGGGAAAGTTTCACAAAGAGATTTTTGCTTGACAGTGTCCCCACCGGGAATCGAACCCGGAACCTACGTATGGGCGTCGAAATCTCGACCAAGAGGTTGATATCTTTTATTAATATTAATTCTTCTTAAGTTTAACAAACATATAAATATTTTACTTACTTTACCGTACCCCAAAATTGTACTTGTACAATATCTTAACTGAAGCAGACGAAACATGTTCAACAACAAAAACATGGCGCACCATCTATTCTTGCGCAAGGCCGCCCCTTCTCAACTATTCACAACTACCGGCCTAGTTGACCCCTGACCTAGACAAGGGTCGCACTGACCCTTGCAACCCTCAGGGGTCAATGGACCGGAACGTCTAGACGATAAGAACCGGAAATGAGGCGATAGAGACGCTTGTATCGTCATTTCCGGTTAGGGTTGTCTAGACTATTGTTGAAGATAGTGTTTTTTGTAAATGAAGGAATAGTCTAGAACTTTTTATGTGTAATGAATTCTTATTACGTTGTCTTTCTTATTCGTACGAGAATTTGAAACGACGTGGAGGTAAGAAATATATAAAACTGATACATTATATTATATTATTTTTTTGATACATTATTATTTATTTCTTGTCTTTGGTCAATTGTTAATAACAATTGATGTTGTCTTTATTGCTTCATAGAAGCTTTCGGATGACGGCTCCGTAGCCCAGGTGGTAGTGTATCTGCCTCCGACGCACAGGGCCGCGGGTTCGAATCCCGCCCAGTGCAAACATTTGTGTGATGAGCACTTGTGTCTGGTTGTTGTTTATCTATATCAGTATGTATTTATGTGTTGTATATCAGCTGTCTGATACCCATAGTACAAGCTCAGCTTAGTTTGGGATCAGATGGCCGTGTGTGAAGATGTCCCCACATATTTATTTATTTATTTAAGGATTTTTTTTTTACTAATACTAGTATTAAGAACGCTAAGAAGTAGTGTTGTTATGTTACTGCTTATACAAAAAAAAACTTGCGAAAAAGGTCCTTTTGATTAACAAAACGTAAAGTTTCTTTACTGCTATACAAATGACTCTGTAGGCAATTTCAAAACTTTTTTTCAATGAATAAACAACTTTAAAGGGTTTCGTCAACTTCTGGGAAAATCCACCTTGTAAACAGCTACCTACAATACTACAGAAAAGAATAAAAACAGTTCAAAAGAAAGTGGTAGCGATTCACACTGTCACGTTCTAATCCTTCATTTAAGTTCGCCAGTCCTTTGCACCTTTTAATGATTAAAAATGGACAGTAGATGGCCATTCGACGGCTCCGTAGCCCAGGTGGTAGACTCCGACGCACAGGGTCGCGGGTTCGAATCCCGCCCAGGGCAAACATTCGTGTAATGAGCACTTGCGTTTGCCTGTGTCTGGATGTTGTTTATCTATATAAGTATGTATTTATCTATAATATACAGGGAAAAGTTTATTATAAATATTTACATACATATTCACAAATATCAATTAAAGAATATATATTTTTACAATAGTCAAAGTCAAATAAAAAAAGAAGCAGATCTATAATATTAATGTAATGTATAATTATCAGCCGTCTGGTACCAATAGTACAAACTTTGCTTAGTTTGGGATCAGATGGCCGTGTGTGAAGATGTCCCCACATATTTATTTATTTATGTATTCTAATATTAGACCTGTCAAACATCGAATTGCACAATTTTAGAGAGCACGTAAAATCCGACTTAAAAATCTCTTAATCTGATAGCTATTTTTAGATTATCATTCATTCAAAATAAAATCATTCGTTCGTCCGAATTCATCACCTCTCTTTCATCACACTAATATTATAAACGTGAAAATATATTTAGATGTTTGGATGTTTGTTCCGCCTTCACGCTTAAAGTACTCGACAGATATGAATGAAATTTGGAATGGAGATAGTTTGTAACCTGGAATAACACATAGAATATTTTTAAAATAAGTCTTATTCCCACGGGAAAATCTTACACAACGCTTGCGTAGCCGCGGGCGAAAAGCGAAAAGGATTGCTAGATTTTATAATTAGAATTCGAGCATGACTTCGAATCAGGGCCAGTGCATCTAAAGAAACAAAATATTGAATACCGACTTGCAATAATCCTTCGATATACGACTTTTAGATATACGAGTATTTTTCTCGTGAGGGCGAGTGCCCGAACAAGAGGTAGCAAGTATTCCTAACGCACCGCACTATAAACTCTATGGGTTAAGCTTAGGGCGCACTATCACGAGACTTGACCGCACACACGGTCGATACGGGTGGTGTGTGCGTGCCTTAACTAGTCCGGGCAGCGTACGGTTGGTAGAGAAAGCTTCGGTTTATTTAGAGTATTTTAGAGATCGTTTTTTCTAAGTTTAGAAAATTTTATTATCTTCTCAAAGTTATAACTGAGGTATTAGAAATCACAAATTCTTACCTATTTCAAGTACTCGTATCTTACTTTATACTATACTAAAATTCGATAGAAGTATTTTTCTATTTCTAATTAGATTTTTAAAGATTCCGTCTCTCTGAAAAAATACATTATTCTTTGTTATATCACGTACATCTCTTTTAGAACGTGATGGGTTTTCGTCTTCATCATCATTCGCTTGCCCTTATCCCATCATTTGGGGTCGGCGCAGTATGTTTTCTTCCTCCATACATACAAAAAAAAAATACAAAAATGTTCATCCCTATCAGCCGTCATTTCAACACTCACATCCTTCCTGAACATATCATCTTTTACACAATCCATCCATCTTTTCTTTGATCGTCCTCTCCCAACATATCCATCCACATTCAAATTCAATACCTTTTTCCTCACGTAACATTCATTTCTCCGCATTACGTGCCCATACCAGGTAAGGCGATTTCCTCTCATTTTCACTGGCGCAACTTTCAAACTTCCTCTTATATATTCATTCCTAATCTTGTCCATTCTTGTTACTCCACACATCCATCTCAGCATTCTTATTTCACTAGCATGAAGTCGTCTTCACCTGAAGCAAAGTGATAAAATATCCAAGACATGTGTATTCACCATAAAGTCACCAAGGCGTTTCATAGCTACTTATAACGCACCTTACCTTACTTAGCCTATAGGAAATATCCTTTCCCGTCCGGAGCCTCATCGTCGAGCTTTCAGAAAACAAAACAGAAAATATTGACGAGTCGACTAGTTTGTCTGCTACCGTTACCATAGAGTGCTAGACGGCTCCTAGACACTGTGACCCAGTGGCCGGCAACAGGCAAGTGCGACCTTGCGTCTTGTGTTATTGTTCCTTCTCGCTCACATACACACGACATCTATGCGGTCGCGGGACGAACGAGTGTAGCTCGGTTTTGTGATAGTTTTAGGGAAACTATTCAACTTTATACCCGTGCCATGATTTACGCAACTGAATCGAAATGTTGGAGCGGAAAAGGTTAATTGTAGTTGTAAGTAAAGTAAAAACACTTTATTGCACACAAAAGTAACATACAAGCAATTAGGTACAGGTAATTGTCTTGTTTATTTAAATATTTTTCGCAAGATTCTGTAGTAATAACTTTATAAGTAAAAAAACTATTATGTAGATTTTAACTGGTTATCCAAAAACATTTAAAACCTAATATTGGTGGCAAAAAGTGTCCTAAAATACATCCGTGTTCTGCTATTTATATACTTTTTATATTTTTTATTGCATGAAAAACATGATGGCTTGAATAAACTTAAGCGCTTATAACTTTGAACAAAAAGGTACTTTAAATGTTACAAAAAAATTGTTTATGGATTAATTAAATTTGAAATCACAGATTGTGTCGCTCTTACGCCTAAATATTTTTTACTTCTTGTTAATAAAGATGTACCAAATTGAATATGATAAAAAGAAGTTAATTAAGTATAAAATGGTTATTAAACTTTAACCTTCTAGATAACTTTGCAAAAGTAAAATGGGCATTCAACCTTAAAGTAGATTTTTTTAATTACTCCTTCAACTTAAAACTCTGTATTTAAGCATTCCACCACTTCACGTTTCCGACGACAGATATCGCTTTGCCTCCCCAAAAACACGATTCCTCGAGTTACTCCCTTTTGTTTCACGCGTGCACTATCGCGTTCTCACTCATATGAGTCTATGGATAGTTAAGACGTTCAAGGTCGGCTCGGTCGTCGCGTCAACCTCTCCGGCTCCTACGGGATGTGGATCGTGGGAGAAAAGTTTGTGACGTCATGAGTATGGTTGGACACATTCTGAGCATAAAACGTATAGTGCTCTTTCGTTTTATAGGGAAAGTTGTGGCTATGCTATTTATCACCAGCTCATATACGTCCGCACCGAGGGGCTCGAGCTTACCCTAAATTAGGGGGATTAGGCCTTAGTTTTCCGTCGCGCCGTTTGGTGACGGCAGAGTAGAATACATTTGTCACTAACCCCTACTCTTCCCGTGGGTGTCGTAAGAGGCGACTTAGGGACTACACATTGAACAGGGAACGGGCAGCAGCGCTCTCTGATACAGTAACCTTTTAATCTGCGATCTCCAACCCGCCTGCCAAGCGTGGAGATTATGGCAAAACCCTCCACTTAAGTGGAGGAGGCTCATAGTCCAGCAGTGGATTGTAACCGGCCGTTGATGAGGCCTTAGTTGACCACGCGTGCGGGTTAGTCGACTTCACACACAACCTTTAAATTTCTTCGCAGGAGTGTGCAGGTTTCATCACGATAATTTCCTTCATCGTAAGAGCGTCGATTCACCGTACATATGAAATCGAAATTCGAAAACACATTGGTACGTAGTGGGGATCGAACCCGCGTCTCTCGGATGGAAGACAGTGGCCCTAGCCACTAGACCACCAACGCTCTCACTACTACATAATATAGGCTATGCTATGATCTACGGAAAACTGTCGTTACCTGAGCCATTCCTTCAAGGCTCCATAACTCCAAAATAAATGGGCTTCTAAATACATCATCTACCTCATCATCAACAGCTCTACCCTGCACTAGGGCGGTCAGGCCCTAATCGACCACGCTGGCCTAGTGCGGGTTGGTCGTCTTCACACATAACCATTGAATTTCTTTCCGGGAATGTGCAGGTATCACCACGATGTTGTCCTTCACCGTAAGGGCGTCGAAAAAACATATACCTCAGGGCGTCTGAATTCGAAATTTGAAAAGACATTGGTATATGTGGGAATCGAACCCGCGCCTCCTGGACAGAAGACAACAGCCGTAACCACTACACTACCGGCGCTCTCATAATCTATCCAGAGAGCTTAACGTATCTGAACCAACGAATTATCTATAGCTTAGAAGAGTAACCGTCTAACAAAGCCCACAAAATCTTGGCACCAGCAGATGATGTCGACTTTCGACGTTCTTACAAACCGAGTCATAAAAAACATCATTGTACTGCGTATTCGAATGTCGTATGGTATAGTTTTGCTTCTTTGGTATTCATTTGGTGGGGTCAAGTTTGAAGCGTAGTTACGCTTCTAGACTATAGATAATCCGTTGATCTGAACAGGAAGAAGCGGCCCTTGTCTCTCTCTCCCCTCTGATCTTTATCAGTAAGTCCTGACAGAGATCTGGATTATACGGGTTGTCATAGACAAAGAGCTGTCACACATGGCGTGACGTCATCGAGCTCATTGGCTGGCGCATCAATCAGCGCGTGTAGACGGAGGAGGAACGACCGCGCGAGGTCACGCGCACTCAGCCATTCGACGTGTGCGCCACTACTAAACAGACTATTACACAGTATACAAGCTTATAAGTATAAGTCTGACCCGGTGCCGTAAATAAGAACTAAGAAAAAGCTTTATTTATTTCTTACACTATTACAATGTTCACCTAGTGATGAAATATGTTAGTATGGTAAGTCTTCTTCCTCGTATCAATGATAAAAACTCATATTTTCTCGGCCCAGTACTTTGCTACAGCTATGGCGCTGGGCGATGCCAAATTTAGGTCTTCCTTAGTACAGGTGGAGGGACACAATGGGCAAGAGAGCAAGTGTTCCATGCTTTGAGACGGGGATCCATTCACGTGGTGTGGTGACGGCAGAGTAGAATACATTTGTCACCAACCCCTACTCTTCCCGTAGGTGTCGTAAGAGGCGACTTAGGGACTACACATTGAACAGGGAACGGGCAGCAGCGCTCTCTGATACAGTAACCTTTTAACCTGCGATCTCCAACCCGCCTGCCAAGCGTGGAGATTATGGAAAAACCTTTCACTTAAGTGGAGTAGGCTCATAGTCCAGCAGTGGACAGTAACGGGCCGTTGATTTGATTTGATTTGATGCGTCTGGTCTATGAAACCCCATATTGCCAAGTTTTATCTGCAGCGGCCAACCTGGGTACGCAAGAAAAAGAAAGTATGGTTAGTTGTAGGTTGCAGTGGCGAAGGGTCCATACAAGCCGATTCCCCTCGGAAAATCCGCTCCAACAGCCTCTAACGCTAATAGTAATTTACGTACACGCAAGCGCAAGATTCACTTTTTTTTTAATACAAGTCGAGGCGGACGGCGCTCTACAAACACGTCAATGTATATCCGATCATGCACGAGTCGCACGACCGACCGAGTTCGTGAATTGTCAGTATACTCTGTCTCTGGCGCTCCAAGGGTTTACTTCCATCTCTGACTTCTCACTCGCATGTTGCCGGCGCTATCAGTTTGATTTAAAACACACCCATAAAATAATGCCATAGAAGCCGAGTCGGGTCGGCTTCCCTCTTTCTAACGCATAGCGCATACGCGAGAGAGGAATTGATAAGATAGCAAAATTGAAAAAGAAGAGTTTCAGTAAGAATCGCGGGGTCGAAATAGTGTGATGTTGTGTGATTGGTTAAATTAGGATTTATATGGGGAAGTAAAGTGATACAATACATTTAATTAGTAAGTACGTGTCCGCCAATTTAGTGTGTGCTTGTTTGTAAACAGTGAAATTGTTGTTTTTACTGTGTTTTTCACGATCTGTTCAATACGGTAAGTTGTTGAGTGAGTGTTGTGAGCTCTGTGTGCTATTATGGCATTAGTTCATATGGATTGCTGATCAACTGACTATTTGACTACTTGTGTAGCGATGAATTCCATTTTCCGAACTCACAGTTTTGAAAACAAAAAGTATGTCAGTTAGGTAGGCCGCGCTCTTCCGGCTTACCTTTGTCAAAATTTCACCCTTCGCCACTGGTAGGTTGGTAAGTAAGTCATCAACAGCTCATCGAGGGGCTCGAGCCTACCCTGAGGGCGATTAGGCCTTAGTCGAATACGCTGGCCAAGTGCCGGTTGGTCGACTGCACACACAACCTTTGAATTTCTTCGCAGGAGTGAGCAGGTTTCATCATGATGTTTTCCTTCACCGTAAGAGCGTCGAATAAACGTACATATGAATTTGAAATTCGAAAACACATTGGTACGTGGTGGGGATCGAACCCGCGTCTCCCGGACGGGAGGCAGCGGCCCTAATACCACTGACGCTCTCAGGTAGGTAAGTAGTAAATTGTCTTGATATTGAATTTAATAAGAATTGTTCGTATTAGTATTAATCATGCAAGGACCGCATCTTGCGGTGAAAGCTTCCTACCAACTGTGCCCAAGATTCCCTTTCTCTTGCTACTCTATTCCAATGTTTTCCCGCTGTTTCTATATCATCGCTCCATCGTTTAACTGGCCTTTCTCTTCTTTCTTTCTTATCCATTGAGTACCAATTTGTCACTATTTTGACCATCTTTCGTCTTCTCTTCCCTGGATGTGCCCGGGGCGGCCCAAAGAATAAGAAATAACAGAAAACAAACCTTTTAATTAAATGAATATTTCTGAAACATACACTAGCATCGATACGATACCTCACACTATAACCCCCACTTCACGAGTACCAGAGAAACCCTAAAATTTTTTTTTAAAGATTTTATTCTTCCGCTTAGTCGGCATGATTAATATGTAAATCATGTCAAATTACAGCCTTCTAGTACTAAGAGTTTCTGAGCTAAGCCGCGAACGGACAGACAGACGGACATGGCGAAACTAATATAAGAGTTCCTTTTTGACTACGGAACCCTAATAAAAAATCACCGGGCAGGTATAATCGTGTTCAGCTAGGTCGAATTGATTCTAAATGGAATAGTTTGTTTTGCCACTAACCGAAGGCGGAAGAAATTTCAGGGAAGGCCTCTGTTCTAACTTAAAATTATGGTTGGTGCCACGTCATGCTTAGATAGAAAATCGCCGTTTGAGTGTTTCTGTAGATAATTGTACTTTATAATTTTATCCGAGGTCGAATGGTCGAAATTTACGACGGTTTCTTTTCCAGTTTGGTTAGGGCATTCCATGCTGAATCACATGATTATTTGAAAAAAAAAATATCCGAAAAAGATGATTCCGGGCTTCCCTACATCTACATCTAGACGTTACACAAGCCATGTCAGTGGCCTTTAGCGGCTCTAAAACATTGACACCAGGGTTTGTGAGGTCGGTAAGACAATCCACACAATAATGATGACGTAAATTATAATGTTTTTTATTTTTTTCTGTTATTTTCTACAATGGCGTTCTTCCAACTATCCAATTCGCACTAAGCCAGCATTATTTATTAAAAAATACCAAATCCCCAAACGGTCCGTAGGTACCAATCAGCCAGTAATCACGGACGCTCGAATTAAACAAACAATTCAAATTAAAAACAGAATAATACAAATGAAAGAAAAACGCGCGTTCGTAATTTAAACTGTAATGACGATTGCGCAGGACAGAGAGCACGAAAATTAAACACTGTGCCAGTTTACATTATTTTTTCACTGCCAACCGGCCAGTGTTGGCCCGGGAAAAAACGAAAAAGACTATATAACAAACACGCTGATCCGTCATGTGGACACACACAGATCAGAAATAACACAACACATCGATACCAAAATGATACACGTGCACACCCACACAGCAAATATAATGCACACTGAAAAGAAAATTCGGAGTTCGTACAGTCAAAAATTTTATTTGTGTGTGTAGAGTCATTTGCACGCATGCATAAGTTTGCTTACTAGTTTTACGGATGCCTTCACGTCAATCGATTTTAAGCTGTGTCTCTCACTATTAAAACTGAAAACGAATTGTTGAAAATTAATGATTGGTTGCATTTTCGCGTAAGTGTGTGTGCGCGATTCGTTCGTTTTGTTCATTTTTTTAATTTCACCGTTTAGTTCTATCTATTTATTGGTTGTGCGTTTGTGTGGGTGTTTTATGTATGAGCACGAGGTATTTTCGTATGTGTGAGAACGCGAAAGTGCGTAGAAAAATGGTAGAGTTATAATTGTGTATTATTTTATAGGCAGAGCATTGTCTGTCCTCGCTACTTTTTGTCGTTGATGATTTTATTAAAATACGGCCATTTTGTTTTTGTTCCAACGTCTGTCTGGGGCATTGCGTGACATTTACGGAGTAAGCTGAGATAATTATCTCCGATAGTACGGATTTCGTGACATTGCACAAAAGTCATTACGATTGCTCCTCATTAAAATATTAACTTCATTACTGTCATTGAGTTTTAAGACGTAAATCAGTTGAAAGTTATGTTAAGTATCCAGACAAATCTTGACATTACAACCATATTGCATGAGTTGGTTAACATAGTCTCCGCACACTCCATCCTAGTCGTAGAACTTGTCTACGAGTTTCGTAGAACTTGCTACGAGATCATAGACCAGTGCTACGAGTTAGATTTTTAAAGTTATTATTTTTGTTTTTAAGTTTATTTGTTTACTAATCGCTGCTTAGTAGTAATAAATGTCAAATGAGATTAATAATAAAGTTACCAATATGCTTATTACCTATATATATTAACATGTCAAAACGGAGAAAAGATCTTCTGTAAAGAATTACATTCCAATTAATTTCGATCAATCGAAGCCAATTAACTAAAATAATTATTTTAATGAAACAACAAAAACATACGTAGCTACATCAAAAGACATTTGCTTCACAGACAACTAGAAACATCTTTTACTACTTGTTTTATCACAATATCGTGACCAGCAATCTACTTGAGAAAAAAGGCGACATAGCGAGCTTTCAATGCAGGTTCACTTGTATGTAAAACTGTCATACTCACCTCGCTCGAAATGTTTGCCGGCCACCTCATTATAATGATCTCTAAAAAAGACTTTCTCAAAGTTACTAGAATAGAATTGAGTGTTTTTCACACGAAGGCCATAAAACATGCTATTCAGAGCGTGAATATGCAACAGCTTGATTTACCAAACGTAATGCTAATTAAGTGAAAGTTAGAAGTTACTGCAATTCATTCGTCCTAAAAAACCTAAAATACGTTTTTATTCGTGACATTGCCCGCATTTTATAAGATGATTATCTACTTGCTAAGTCCCTCTACGCGTTGAGCACCGGTGGTAAGGTGGCTAGGGTCGATGTTTCTCGTCTGGGAAGTAAGTAAGTAAGTAAGTAAAAACACTTTATTGCACACAATAGGAATATAAAAACAATAAAACAAAAACATAGCTTTAGTGCAAGGAAGCTTAGTGCTTTAGTAGAAGGTACCAGGTCTATCTTAACCACACGTACTAATATGTTTTTGAATTTAAATTCATATCAGGTACCTACGTTTATTCGACGCTTTTACGGAAAGTAAAACATCTTTAGGAAATCCGCTCACTTCGGCAAAAAAATTCAAAAGTTAAGTAAAGTCGAACAACCCGCACTGGGCCAGGGTGAGGTCTGATCGCATTTATTCAAGGTAGGTTCGGGCCCTTCGGTGTAGACACGTGAATTCCCCTTAGCCTGTAATACTCATACAACCACTGGCCAACTGCACACGATTTTTTTTCGAGGTTCCGTTTTAAGTAAGTGGCATATAAAAGGTATATTCCCTTATGTGCTCAGCTGCGAAATATATACATTTCCAGTCTGTGCGAGTAAAACAAACTTTTACGACTACAGCAAGTACTTTTATGAGTTAGGCATCTAATTCAGGGTTCCGTAAACGCGTGAGAAAAACTACGAATAAAATAATTATTTCAAAAGGAAATATAAAAATAACAGGCGGAAGAAACAATATTGACGGCTACGTAGCCCAGGTGGTAGTATATCTGCCTCCGACGCACAGGGTCGCGGGTTCGAATCCCGCCCAGGGCAAACATTCGTGTGATGAGCACTTATGTTTGCCTTGTGCCTGGTTGTTGGTTATCTATATATGTATGTATTTATATATTCATGTAATGTATTTCAGTTGACTGGTACCCATAGGACAAGCTCTGCTTAGTTTGGGATCAGATGGCCGTGTTTGAAATGTCCCAGCTTGGCCATTCGGTTTTTGTTGAAGATGAAAGCTTAAGTATTCGATAAGAAAAAAACAAATAATTAGGGTATACTTTTTTTTAAATTAGGGTATAGGATCTCCACAACGACCGCTGCGCTGCCCGCATCCATACATCTTAAAGTGACACTTTCTATTAAATAATTATGCATTCTAATTTGGCCAACAGCTGCACAAAATGTCACCTGTCCTTTATCAAATTCAAAACATCTAAGCTTGCCAGTCTGTTTTTTGTTATTATTCTTTAAAATACCGAAATGGTTTTCGTTATTTTCAGAAAGTATTTAACTCTTTGTTTTGATACTAGTAGATATACTATTAATTATCTAACATACGTACATTGCCTATTTTTTTACTTAGTTTAGGTTATGTTACTATCGCATTCATATTATGTTGTTTAAATTCTTATTTTTTGTATTTCTATTCTGTGTTTTTAGATTAAGTTTGATTGAAATAAATTTTAAACCTAAACCAATTAGAAACTACTGTACTTGCTACGATTTCTCTGGGTGGGGGCCTGGTAATCTGTCAGACAGGGATTCCCTAGTGCAGATACCAGCCTCTCACAAAGGAGTTAATGTTTTGTCATATTTGATGTTTTAAGTTCATACCTGTTCTTACCTTTGTAAAAGAAAAAAAAAAAAAATATTTTATCTTATCTTATTGCTGGTGGGAAACAATTTAAAGATTGTGAGTAAAGTAGACCAAACAGCATTGGGCTAGCGTTAGACTTGATTGTTTTTATACAGGCTAGGCTCGACCCCTTTGGTTGGGACAAACATGAACTGGTAACAATTTGATATTTGCCTGAAAGAAATTGCTACCTAGCAATAAGACCGCTGTACACTTTTGTTTGTTGTTTTCATTGTTTTTTATACTTATTTTTTCGTTTGTTCAATAACGTATATTTTATTCTAAAATATATATTTTATCAATCGAAGGGAACCCACAGCCATGTTTCCGACAACGTAATTTCTTATTGAGAATCTCGTCGGTTGATGAGCTTCTCCAACTCAAGAAGTTTATTCAAATATATAAGTTTATAGTAAGCAAGGATGTAATTCAACGCTATAAAGTATAAAAACTTGGAGAATTTTCAGCGCAATAATCTAGACCTACCAGTGGCGAAGGGTCCATACAAGCCGATTCCCCTCGGCTTACCTTTCGAAAATCCGCTCCAACGGCCTCTAATGCTGATAGTAATTTACGTACACGCAAGCGCAAGATACATTGCTTTTTTAATACAAGTCGAGGCGGACGGCGCTCTACAAGCACGTCAATGATCGATCACGCACGAGTCGCACGACCGACCGAGTTCGTGAATTGTCAATATACTCTGTCTCTGGCGCTCCAAGGGTTTATTTCCGTATTTGCCTTCTCACGCGCATGTTGCCGGCGCTGTCAGTTTGATTTGAAACACACCCATAAAATGGCGCCATAGAAGCCGAGACGGGTCGGCTTCCCATAATTTCTTTCTCTTTCTAACGCATAACGCATACGCGAGAGAGAAATTGATAAGATAGCAAAATTGAAAAAAAAGAGTTGCAGTATGAAAATACATCGCGGGGTCGAAATTGTGTGATGTTGTGTGATTGGATAAATTAGGATTTATATGGAGAAGTACAGTGATACAATACATTTAATTAGTAAGTACGTGTCCGCCAATTTAGTGTGTGCTTGTTTGAAACAGTGTTTTTTTTTACTGTGTTTTTCACGATCTGTTCAATACGGTAAGTTGTTGACTGAGTGTTGTGAGTTCTGTATGCTATTATGGCATTAATTCATATGGATTGCCGATCAACTGACTATTTGACTACTTGTGTAGCTATGATTTCCATTTTCCGAACTCACAGTTTTGAAAACAAAAAGCATGTCATTTAGTTAGGTAGGCCGCGCTCTTCCGGCTTACCTTTGTCAGAATTTCACCCTTCGCCACTGAGACCTACCCACATTTTAGAAGCACAATTTTATGATCTGCGTACGGTCGGAAGTTTCATTTAAGTAGAAAATTTCTTTTTACGCTTCTTTTAGTATAGTCAGTAATTCCTTTTCGAGCTTTCTATTGTTTTATGTTATTTTGAACATAAATCATACATTGTTTCGGACATAAATCAAGCAAGTGGAGTTTCTTCGGTGGGCTCTCTCCGCAGATTCTGCCATTGTGTTCACTCAATTTACCCAAAATAATGTAATGACGAATCTAAGTGGACCAAATCCAATGGAAAATTTTGCATGTTTATTTCCCAAGAATTGTTTTCTAATTTGAATAGTTAGAGTAGAGACAACGTTCCCTTAACTGCATCGATTAGACTTATTGGTTTCATTTATCTCAGTTATGCAACTTTACACATTATCATCATCATCGTGTGGGTTGTTAGGTCAACAACCGACCTCACAAACCCTGGAGTCAGTGTTATAGAGCCGCCAAAGGCCACTGACTTGGCTTATATAACGACTAGATAATAGATAGGGCCTTCCGAAACACGGAATCATCTTTTTTTCAGACAATTATTAGGTGATTCAGCCTGCAATGTCCTAACCAAACTAGGGAAAGTCTCACAAAGAGATTTTTGCTTGACAGTGTCCCACCGGGAATCGAACCCGAAACCTCCGTAATGGGCGTCGATATCTCGATCACTCGGCCACGGAGACTGTTTATTTTTATTCTTATTTTGTGTAACTTTATACATAAATATACATATACATTTACTTATAAAACAAGTTGCCTTTTCTCATAAAACAAATCACAATCGCAAGTATTCCGGGCTATTTAGCGAGCTAATCAGAAATATACACACACTAGCGGTCCGTCCGCCCGCGGCTGCGCTCGCGTTATGCAAGATTTTCCCGTGGGAATAAGACTTTATTCCGTAAAAATCGTATGTGTTAATCCAGGGTAAGAACTATCTCTATTCCAAATTTCATACCAATCCGTTCAGTAGTTTTTGCGTGAAAGAGTAACAAATATCCATACTTACAAACTTTCGCGTTTATAATATTAGTAAGGATAATGTTAGGTATAGGTAATATTAGTAAGGATAATGTTATGTATGCAATGCACCCTACGTTTTCGTTCTAAATCTAAAAAGTACTTCAAAGTTAATAGCGGGTCAGCGGTCTAGTGGTAAGGGCTGCTGCCTCCCGACCGGGAGACGCGGTATCGATACCCACGTACCAATGTGTTTTCAAATTTCGAATTCAATTATGTACGTTTATTCGACGCTCTTACGGTGAAGGAAAACATCGTGATGAAACCTGCACACTCCTAAGAAAATCAAATGTTATGTGTGAAGTTGACCAACCCGCACTGAGCCAGCGTGGTCCTTACTAAGGCCTTATCGCTCTATTTCAGGGTAGGCTCGAGCCCCTCGGTGGGGACGTATATGAGCTGTTGATGACTTCAGAGCTAATAAAGCATTAAGTCCGTTTGTAATTGTCAGATTATTATTTTTATTACGATATGATTCATATAACATTAGATTTTCAAAAGCCACATTTTTTATGACTGCTATGTGTGAATCATAAGAAAATTCAATGTTAGACGTTTTCTTTGCTATTTTTCAAATTTAACCTGAAATATTTAAGTACAGTGATCCACAAATTATTTAAATAAGAAAACTGATTTATATCATTATTAAATAAATTTCAGTACAAAAAGAATACGTTCTTATTCCAAGTTATCACAATAGAAAATTAACGTGTCATTATTATCAGTTTTAACATCATCATCGTCATTACATTCTGTGGAATGTTGGTTAGTATATTCCGTCGTGATCTTATACAAGTTCGTTTCTCCCTAACATAAAATTTGAGCTAGCAACAACCAGACTGAACTGCTGCGATCCAGTTCAAACCAGTTGTGCTAGTCCCGAATTGGTTCCTTGCCCCCACAGGTGCATATTAGTGCATAAGAGGATGCATGGATGCAACGCGTGTGTGTGTGCGTTTCAATGTGTGCGTGCCGGGTGAAATGCAACTTGTTCTAAGGAGTAGACTCGCGGCAGGGGTGTATAACATTTGGTAAGGGCTGCAATTAATTTACGGGTGTTTTGTGTAGTATTTTCGTTTGATTAGTATTTTTTTTCGTTACCAACTGTAGCGTAAAAATATAAGGTGGATATTTCAAATCTATAGATTGCGCAACATTGCGGAGAATAAAAAAGAATTAGACAATTGTTTAAATTACATTGAAGGATTATAAATATCAATAATAGTCATGAATTTTTTGTCAGAAAGATGGCTAATAACAAGGAAAAATTAAATCATTACAAATTCATATAATGCATAATGTCACGCACGCATTTTCCCCGAAGAAAACACTTCTTTCTACTTGGTACGATCCAGACCACGGAAGAAATCCAGACGAACTTCTTTCGTTCGTCGCTATAGGTTACTTCTGACCTGCTAACTTTTCAGAAACTTTGCTCCAAGCCTTCTTTATCCTAACTGTTTATTCACTGAACACTACTAATCTGAAAAACATAAAAATTACCTTAAGTTAAGGACCCCTGACATAGAGTAATGTTACATGGGTAACTGGTCTCCAAGCGGCCATTTTGAAAAAGTTTTTAGTGCTTTCGAATTTCGGCTGTGCCTAGGCCGATGACCCCGCGCGTAGGGCTGCCCAGTTCACGTCTTTCCGAGGTAATTATTTACCAGAATATCTAATGACATGAAGAAATGATATGATACATGAGGTTTGGTAAGTTACTTATACATGTGTGTTTTGTTACTCGATATTTGAGCTTTAAAAGTTATTAAACGCGTGTTACTAAATAAGGTATTTTAGGGAAAGTGATTCTTTAAATTACCTGAAAAAGGCAAACAGGTTTACATACTTCAAATCTTAGATTAAAAATGGATTTGGGTGTACGAGTAGCAAGGAGTTTTTCACCTGTACTTCAAACCGTGAAAAACGATGTCTTTACTTTACATAGAAGAAATTGTTCAAAGCAATAATGCCCATTGCCTAACGCAGCTTTACATTTACTGTCATTTCAATTATGTGTGCAATAAGGAATAAGGGAATAGGTATGCATAAAAAAATTGTTTTTTTCATAGTTCATCTGAAAGTATACTGACAGTCAAAACAGAATCGAAATTGATCGAAAAACAAACTAGATACAACATTATTAAACAAAATTTTCTATTGCGGATGTATGGCCCGTGTGACCAATGACGTCACAGGTCACGTCGGACCTCTCTGTCTAACCATCAACTTTGAAGCCTTATAACTTTGTTTCTGAGCAAGATATTGAAAAAAAAAAATTGTTTATGTGGAACTTGAAACATTTCGATTAACGAATTTTTAAAAAATATATTCCTTATTGCTGATGAATGTGTATTGTATTTCTTTTTTGTAAATTAGCACCCTCCGTGGCCGAGCGTCAGAACACTTGGCTCTCAATACAGGGGTTCAAATTCGGGTGTGGATATGGATACTGTCGCCGATACCAAGAGCTTGGCTCTATCCCTAGCTTATATCCGACATTGGTCTTAACTCGGAAGACCTTAAGATCAGGCCTGAGGCTGAGTCTGCGAATTTAGGTCCGCCATTCTGAACCCTAGAGAATAATAAATAATAATAAATAAATAATGTGGAGACATCTTCACACACGGCCATCTGATCCTAAACTAAGCAGATCTTGTACTATGGGTATCAGACAGCTGATATATACGTACATTACTTAAATAGATAAATACATACTTATTGACCGAGCAAGCGAAGCGAGCGAAGCGTCTCTGTTTCAGCTTGGCCAAATTTGCTTTTGTATGTCCATCTGTTTGTTTGTTTGTTTCACTCTACAGGTCGCGTTTCTAAACCGATTATCGTGAAATTTTGTGAGCAGGTTCGATAAATTAGTACTCTTTGAATTAATCGAATATTGTTGTCAGTTTTCGGAAATTTTAAAAAATTACTGAGTTATGGGGGTTGCCAGCTTACAAGGTCTACCGCTGAGGCTGTTTTCATCTACACATCGTCACATTTCTTAACCAATAAAATAAATAAAATAAAATAAAGTTAAAAAGAAATAAAAAATCAAGGGGTCGGGAATGTTAGTATAGATAAACAACAACTAGACACAAGGCAAACACAAAGTGCTCATCACACGAATGTTTGCCCTGGGTGGGATTCAAACCTGCGACCCTGTGCGTCGCAGGCAGATACACTACCACTTGGGCTACGGAGCCGTCAGAATAAAAGAACATTAGTTTAAAGTTACATCAAGAAAAATAACTTGCGGAGATGAGCATTACTTTACTTCAAATGATTAGATATTTAAGTGATGTACTCGGGCTCGAGCCTACCCTGAAATAAGGCGATTAGGGCTTAGTCGACCGCGCTGGCTCAGTGCGCAACTTAACACACAACCTTTAAAGGAGTGTACAAGTTTCCTCATGGTGATGTTTTCCCTCGCCTTAAGAGCGTCGAATTAACGTACATATGAATTTGAAAACACATTGGTACGTAGTGGGGATCGAACCCGCGTCTCCCGGAAAGGAGGCAACGGCCCTAGACATTACACTACCGACGCTCTTCATCGTCGATGTTAATGTAAATTTTCACATGACACACATTCACACACATTCATTCTTTTTCATTTTCTCATTTTTTTTCATATTTTCATATTTCTTAAGGAATCAAAGTCCCGCGTTACTAAAAGTCAATTTTTTTTTATTTAATTATAAGCTGACTCGGCAGATGTTGTCCCGCCATTTTTCCCAACACATCTGCCCTACCTACGCCTACCCTGCGCATTTTGCTTAATTGATTTTTTCTTTTTTTTATGTTTCTTTTTCTACGAAGTATTAGAAAATATTTTTAAAAAGATCAAGAAATCGGTAAAGCTCTTCTCAAGGCGTGACCTGGATAAACAGGGATTCATTTTTAGATAGATTGTAAGAACTGTTTAACATTGGTATTTATAAAATAACTAGCGGTCCGCCCGCGGCTACGCTCTCGCTATGTAAGATTTTCCCGTGGAAATAAAACTTTTCCCGGTAATAATCCTATGTGTTAATCCAGGATACAAATATAGAGACATCTATTCTAATTCATCTATCTAATTTTCATCCCAATCCGTCCAGTAGTTAAGGCGTGAAAGCGAAACAAAGATCCAAATATATTTTCACATTTATAATATTAGTGTAATATTTGCAAGCATGCATCATTTTTTTTTTAAATGTAAAATAGGTTCGCGTTTGACCACAGTTTCACCTGATGGAAAGTGATGACGAGGTCGAAGATGATACACGCTCACCCAAAAGATGCCTATTCACTCTTGCCTTGAATACACCAAGATTATAAGACTCCGGAAACGCAGATGCCGGAAGAGCATTCCACTCTCACTCATTCCAGATCTTTGGCATGAATACAACAGGAGTCAATGTTGTAGCTTAGCTTGTCAAGCTATGTAGCTCAGCTCCTCACCGTGGTCATCATCAACAGCCCATAATACGTCCCCACCAAGACACTCGAGCCCACCCAGCATTACGGCGATCAGGCCTAAGTCGAGTCGGTAAAACGGCGCTGGCCCAGTGCGGGTTGGCATAGCGTCTATAAACTGCCGTTTTAGCAAATTCAAAATCTAGACAAAATTCCCTTTTCAAACTTAATCGTTTTGTAACTAAACAAAACTCAAAACTCTAAACAAAATTCTTGTATCGGGTTTTCGCCCACGACCGGACTAATCGCACATCTACTTTTCCGAATCGAATTAGCCTCGTCCAGTTCGCGTATTTGTTCAAGCTGACCCTCCCCCGACCCTCCCAGAGGGGTCATCCCTCCCACCGAAAAAACCCTTTTTAAAGTGAAAAGTTAGAAAACCGCAAGCCCCCCCTCTCCCCCTGTTATATATTGCTGTTTAGTACACAAGCACGTATATAAAAGGTTATTTGGTTGGGCCAGTTGACTTTTGTTACGACCCTAGTGGGAATAGCTATGTTTTATTGTATTTGGTGTAAAAATCTGCAGTATTCTCTAGCAAGCGTTGATGGTGTAATGTTACTGTGGCTTGCCTTCTGTCCAGGAAATGCCGCCAGTTCCCACCCCCACCACATACTAATGGTTTTGGCGAATTTGTTTATCACTCTTTCGGTGAAGCTGAGAAAACCTTCACACGCCTGCGATGAAATTTAAGGTTGTCTAATCAGCTTTTCATCATCAGGCTCGATTCCCGGTGGGGACACTGTCAAGCAAAAATCTCTTCGTCAGACTTTCCCCAGTTTAGTTAGGATATTGCAGGCTGAATCACCTGATTGTCCGAAAAGAAAGACGATTCCGTGCTTCAGAAGGCACTGTTGGTCCCGGCTACTATCTACCTACAGTCGTTACATGAGCCAAGTCAGTGGCCTTTGGCGGCTCATAACACGATGATGATGATGACAGAGGTTCCAGGTTCAAGGTGACACTGTCAAACAACAAAAATCTATTCATGAGACTTTTCCGAGTTTGGTTAGGTTATTGCAGGCTGAATCACCTGAAAAGAAGAGGATACAGTGCTTCCAAAGGCGTTATCTATGGAAATCGTCGTTAGATCAGCCATGTCAAAAGCCAATAGTGGCTGAATACATTAAAAAAGAATACCTAAATAAATGTCTTTCTATTCTTTTTTAAGTATTCTGACACTAGGGTCTGAGGAGTCGACCTTACAACCCACAAGCAAACGCGTGATCACCGTCTCCGTAAATCATGTTATATAATAATAAATAATAAATAAATATGTAGGGACATCTCACACACGGCCATCTGATCCCAAACTAAGCAAAGCTTGTACTATGGGTACCAGACAGCTGATATATAATACATACATAAATAGATATAAATACATACTTATATAGGATAAACAACATCCAGACACAAAGCAAACACAAGTGCTCATCACAAGAATGTTTGCCCTGGGCGGGATTCGAACCCGCGACCCTGTGCTTCAAAGGCAGGCATGCTACCAACTAGGCGACAGAGTCGTCGTATTGTCATGTTTCATCCCCTTGTTAGAGTAAAAGTATTCCTTTTTTTCTGAGCGAGGTGGTGGTCTTCAAGATTTATCGAGGTCAAGGGAATACTTAGGAACAGTAAGAATTCGCAAGTCTAAGTTAAGTACTAAAGAGAGAAATGTAAAATATACTGAAATAAAGTACTAAGTTTGCAGAATTATTTCCACAGCTTTTTCTTACATAGCTTTTTCTCTTGCGTTTCTTCCGTAAGTGTCTTCCGTGCTTCGAAGGGCGAGACTGGTTACAGCAACTATTGATCATATGTACGTTGTCATAGAGGACCTGAGTCTAAGCTCATCATCATCATCGTGTGGGTTGTAAGGTCGACAACCGACCTCACAAACCCTGGTTTCAGTGTTATAGAGACGCCAAAGACCACTGACTTGGCTCATAATTTTAATGAGAACCTATTCCTGTTCAAGCTGAAGTGGCAGTGGGCTGGCCATGTCTGTCGCAGAACCGATGAGCGTTGTAGCAGACGGGTTCTCGAATGGAGACGTAGTGTGGGACGCCCCCCTGCCAGGTGGACCTGACCTGAGGAAGGTCGCTGGTGGTGGCTGGATGAATAAAGCGGGTGATCGTGCGCTTTGGCGTGCTCCTGGGGAGGCCTACGTCCAGCAGTGGACTGCAATAGGCTGATTGATTGATGACTGATATTTCTGTTCCAGCAATGTTATAATTTAGTTATCGGTAGTCGTATATAAGGGAATCCCTACAAAAAACATTATTGTCGAAACGATGCCTTTGGGCAACATTGATCCACCCCACACTTCGCGGATGTGTGTTATCGTCTAAGGCACAAGATGTAGCGATTGTTATCATATCGTGTGATTTGTAGGGTCGATAACCTACCTCACAAACCCTCGTGTCAGGTTTTAGGACCTACCTAATGACCTACTCCCTTAGGCTTCAGAAGTATGGAATCGTCTTCCTTTTCGCATAACTGGATTTTTGCGTTGAGACAGATTCTTTTTTTGACGTGCCGCTTTTTTTATCGATCTCAACAGCCAAAGGTTCCGAGTTCGATTCTCGGTGGGGAAACTGTCAAGCGAAAATCTCGAAACTTTCCCCAGTTTGGTTAGGACATTGCAGGCTGAATCATCTGATTGTCCGAATGTAAGATAATTCTGTGCTTCGGAAGGCACGTTAACCCGTTGGTCCCGGCTACTATCTAGTCGTTACATGAGCCATGTCAGAGGCCTTTGGCGGCTCTATAACACTGACACCGAGGTTTGTGTGGTCAGTTGTGGACCTTACAACACACACGATGATGATGCGTGCCACTTGTAAGATTTTTGATTGGCTTAAAAACTCTTCTTTCAGTATCGACCGAGTTTTAGTGTGAACAGGAGCGTGATCACATGTGAGCGTATATATGTATTATTAAATGATAAAGAAGATAAGATGGAAATCTTGATTAAAAAAAATTAAGTTGAAATAAGAAGTCAAATATTTTAAATAAAAAAAAAAACTTTACAACCGTTAACTTATACCACACACATTAACCCAGCAACCCCTATCTCAAACGCTCGGAAAATAAAACCCCGCTAGATCGGCCCTCTAGGAATTGGGCCGAGAGTGGGAACTAATAAATGGCTAAATAATATCGAGGCCTACCCCCCGGTCTAACATGGCTGACGGCAGCGAAGGGGTTACCAAAAATCCACTGTGCTGCTTAAGGACATATGAGGTTATTGTCAGCTGATTCACGGCCCCTTAGAGGGGCTCGAGCCTTCTCTGGGACCACGCTATGCGGATTGATCGACTTCATACACAACCTTTTTCTTCGAACGTAATATGCACGTTTCTTCATTATGTTTTCCTTCATCGTAAAAGAGTCAAATAAACGTCCTTGTAGGTATAAGTTTATAAATTCAACATTGGTGAGGAGTAGTGGGCAAAACAAACGACCATCTGAAGCCCACGAAGAAGCGGAAACGTGGACGGCCTCGTAGGAGATGGCGGGATGAGCTTGATTCTTTTTCAAGGAGTTGGGATGAGGAAGCCCAGGATAGGGAAGGATGGAAGATGAGGGAGGCCTTTGCCCAGCAGTGGGACAGTCTAGGCTAAATAAGATAAGATAAGATAGTGAGGTCGGCGTCTTCCTGACTTGAGGCAGCTGTCATAGCCACCACACCACCGACGAAATACTCCTTGGAAATGAGTAGACGCGTGGTATTACTGTGTTTTGTCTTTTCCATGTTAATGGTGTACAAAAAATGGTTAAAATAAATAAAAAATAATACTTTAAGTATATAGTAAATAGGTAAACATCAAATTAGAGAGATTAAAACAGATTTGATTAGAGATTTGACTGACCCCCTGTACTGTTCTAGGCTCAAGCTGCGAACTTTCTTTACACTTTGCTAGTCATTGCTTTTGCAGTACTAATTAACCATCCCAAGTATGACTCTAAGACAGCAATGAAATTTGAATCGGTCTTTTGATCTAGAGACGTAATCGTTGTTTTAGGTCTGTCCCAACACAAGTCTTAGATTTTACCAGACTTCTGCAGAAGAATAATAAAGTTATTCTTTATATCATAGTCAGTAATATAAAGACATATTTCTTTACGTAAGCTAACCTCGTATAAGGGGGTATAAGACATATTACTTTACGTAAGCTAACCTCGTATAAGGGGGTATAAGACATATTACTTTACGTAAGTTAACCTCGTATAAGGGGGTATAAGACATTACTTTACGTAAGTTAACCTCGTATAAGGGGGTATAAGACATATTACTTTACGTAAGCTAACCTCGTATAAGGGGGTATAAGACATATTACTTTACGTAAGCTAACCTCGTATAAGGGGCTATAAGACATATTACTTTACGTAAGCTAACCTCGTATAAGGGGGTATAAGACATATTACTTTACGTAAGCTAACCTCGTATAAGGGGGTATAAGACATATTACTTTACGTAAGCTAACCTCGTATAAGGGGGTATAAGACATATTACTTTACGTAAGCTAACCTCGTATAAGGGGGTATAAGACATATTACTTTACGTAAGCTAACCTCGTATAAGGGGGTATAAGACATATTACTTTACGTAAGCTAACCTCGTATAAGGGGGTATAAGACATATTACTTTACGTAAGCTAACCTCGTATAAGGGGGTATAAGACATATTACTTTACGTAAGCTAACCTCGTATAAGGGGGTATAAGACATATTACTTTACGTAAACTAACCTCGTATAAGGGGGTATAAGACATATTACTTTACGTAAGCTAACCTCGTATAAGTGGGTATAAGACATATAGTATAAGGGGGTATAGGTGTATTTAGGTCTGCGAGGTTCATTTAATTTTATAGAGGCACCGGATATACGGGTACGTCTGGCGTGTTAGTACGTAGTAGATGTATTATACTACCAGGGCGTTTGAAATCTCAGCCTTCCATGCCTAGATGACCTTTACGTGACCGCACATCCTTCCATTCCACATATCCCAAGTCCTAACAACCTGGCTTCCATCCAAAACATAAAATATTCAGCACCGAGTCTTCAAGCGCGACAAGCGAAGGGTTTTTCGTACTAATGATTCGTATTTCGCAAACGGTTAATGCGAGACCTCGGACATATTTAAAGCACAACTTTCCCGCTCAGGGGGGAGGGGGAACTCGCAAGGGGTAAGAGGTGAATTTCGGTAGTTAGCAGGAGGTAAAAGAGAAAAAAGATCCCTCTGGAGTGGGGTAAAAAATGCGTAGTTTTAGCTAATCTGCATGCCGAGGGGGTTGTTTAAATTTGGGGAGACGGGTGCTTTAGGCTTTTTAACACAGTACAAAAATGAGCAGGGTGGCGGGGGCGTGTGTGGAATCGGACGTATTACGTGCGAATCTATTTATGTGTGTACCCCCCCGTTAATATCGGTTGCTATGGCGACCGGGCCGATTACTGCATCGCGTCTACTCGATTTTTCGCCGCTTTTTCCGTTGTAATCAAATGAGGTGCGACGCGTGTGTGGGGTTAATGGGGGGTTGGGGTGCGGGGGGTGTCACGCGTGTACTCAATTATCCGCAGTGAATCAATAGCGAGATGAGGGTAGTTGTGATGTTCGCGAGCTGTAATGTCGAGTTTTTATCTGATTATTTTTTCAAAACTCTTCACTCCTTGTTCCCGACAGGGCGCGCTGTTTTTCATAGAATTAGATATTCGGATGCTGACCTACTTTCCGTGTTTGAATGTTGAATAATTTGATTAATCTGTAAAGGATTTCAAACGAATATGTATACCTAACCTACCCGTTCTTTGCAATTTTGAATGCGGAATCGTTAATAATATTTCAACGAAAATTGTTCTAAGAACTTAACGTGCTATAACCATCTTAGGGATAGACTTATTGAATCCTATAAAATATTATGAAAATATTATGTTGGCAAGTTAGAGAAAGATGTACGATATTTTTCACGTAATTGTAGACTATCCAAAATATCATCATCATCAACAGCATATATGTATATATGTCCCCACCGAGGGGCTCGAGCCTACCCTGAATTAAGGCGATCAGGCCTTAGTCGACCACATTAGCCCATGTACGGTTTGGCTTAGCACCTATAAACTGTCATTTTAGATCAACGCAAATTCGAGTTGATCGACTTCACACCCAACCTTTTAATTTCTGTTCAAATATTATACCCATGGAATTCTTGCAAATAAAATCACTGTCAGACAGCTAACTTATTATGAAACTACCTACAAATAGGTACTCATATATCCGTTTTTAAAAAACTTATACTGAGCGAACATTATTTTAAATTCTTCTTATTATGAACAGCGCCATCTGCATGCATTTTCCGGAATTTTTGCGTGAAAGTTGCAAAACAGTTGGACAATGTCATTTTGCTCCATTTTTTCGCCATCTGGCGGACTTTCCTAGCACTAACATTAGACGTCAAACAAGAATAGTTTGCAAGCAGAGGTTTTCATCTCTGAAGAATTCCCCTTTTCCTGGAATATATATTTAGTTCTTTTTTTTGCAATAGATGGCATTAGGATAATTGTCGGATGCCTCACGACCTGTAATATTATATTACCTACACTTATCTATTTTCTTATTGCCTATAATTTTAATTCTTTTGCAGTCAGCAACGGGTAAGGTTATTTTGAATTACTTACATTCGTATTTATCTACATTCGAGAACTCGCGCGAACGGCCGCGGCGCACAGTCATGTTCATAAGTAGGATCACTTGACCGCACTTCCAAAAAACACATCTTTTATAAAAGTATTTATCAGTTTTTATTTATTTATTTATATTTGGAAGGTTTACAGACAAATAATTATTATATAGTAGAAAGATAGAGAAGAGTAAAATGCTTACAACAAATCTTCACCAATAGAAAAACAAATCGAATCACAACACAAACTGACGGTAATTGAAAGAAGAGAACACAAGAGAAAAGACGAAATAAAAAAAACTATTGCTAGGTACCTATCAAGGGACATGCAAATCACCTACTGGAGCAAAATCAAATAAAGTGCGTTTTTGTCAATAGCCGTTTTACACTTGCTGTGCTGGTGCAAAAAAGATCTAAATCCAGGCCCCAGGGGTAATTTATTAAAATTAGAACATGCACGTTATTGTTATATTGTATCCAAAACTTTAAAAAATACCTAATAAGTTACTAAGTAAGCGGCCGCTCGCGTTGTGTAAGATTTTCCCGTGGAAATTAGACTTTTTTTCCATGTTTATAAAGTATCCTATCCTAATCCAGGTTACAAACTATCTCCATTCCAAATTTCACCTAAATCAGTTGAGTTCTTTAAGCGTGAAGGCGGAACAAACTACCAAACATATAAACATCCAAATATATTTTCACATTTATGATATTTGTGTGATTATTTTTTACGGATCACTTCTCTTACGAAAGACGAACCCTATCCAAGATC
Source organism: Carpatolechia fugitivella (assembly GCA_951230895.1). Lineage (NCBI taxonomy): Eukaryota > Metazoa > Arthropoda > Insecta > Lepidoptera > Gelechiidae > Carpatolechia > Carpatolechia fugitivella. The sequence goes on along the minus strand of OX579652.1, from coordinate 17,052,828 downwards.
TATAATAACAAAATTTTTCGTCTTTAAAATATAAGGGAAATATTAAAAAGGTGTTTCAGATTATAGGCACGTGTTATAATCTCATTTATAAATCTGATTATAGAATACTATACAATTAATTATACTTACTTAATTGATACCAAAAAGTTACATAAACACAGTACATACGAGGCTGCTATTTATGTATCCGGAATAACAAAAAATAACAAACATCTATAACCAAATATACTTTTATTGCTTTTCCATATATTCCCCGTGATGATCGATGCATTTTTCATACGTTGAAACCAACTTTCGTAGCATTTTTTCCATTCTGTATCGGGTATCTCCAAAACGTGCATTTTGAAAGCATCAACGGCTTCTTCCCGGGTCGAAAATCGGTGTCCACGTAATTTGTTCTTCACGCTTGGGAATAAATAAAAGTCGTTGGGTGCCAAGTCGGGACTGTACGGCGGATGACCCGTCAATTCAATCATTTGACTATTTAAATACTCCGTTGTTGCGGCCGAGGTGTGACAGCTGGCGTTATCGTGCTGAAGGATTATTCTTCGTTGTCGATTGTTCTTGCGTATTTCTCCAAAGACTTCTGGCAAGCAAATGGTGGTGTACCATTCAGAATTAACCGTTTTACGATTCTCTAGTGGTACTGTAGCCACATGTCCACTAATACTAAAAAAGCAGGCAACCATTTGCTTCAAAGTGCTTTTTGCACGAACAACTTTAGTTGGGTTTGGCTCATTGTGGAACACCCAAACCGTTGACTGCTGTTTAGTTTCGGGATCATACGCATATATCCAAGATTCGTCTCCTGTGTAGATATTATGAACAGCTTTTGATGTACCACATTTGTATTTTTCTATCATTTTTTTGCACCAATCAACACGAGCCTTTTTTTGTTCAACTGTTAAGTTGTGCGGGATCCAACGAGAACAATTTTTTTTTTACAGCTAAATGTTCGTGTAATATTTTATAAATACTCGTCATACTAATGCCCAGAAATGCCTCTATCTCGCGATATGTAACATGACGGTCTTGCATTATTAGTTCGCGCACAGCATCAATATTTTGTGGTACAACAGCCGATTTAGGGCGACCTTCTTTAAAATCGTCCGCAAGCATACGACGACCACGATTAAACTCACTGAACCAATGATACACAGTGGTTTTCGATGGGGCTTCCTCCCCAAAAGTCGACAAAAGTTGATCCATGCACTGTTTTAGAATTAATCCACGCCGAAAGTCGTAATAAATCATAGCACGAAAATTTTCACGAGTCAAATCCATGGTGATGATAGACAATGAATTTTAAAAATGGCGCCACAATGTAAAAACAATTGACAGATGAATGAAACAAACTTTATTTTACAGCCAAAGAGTTCTATTTTTAAATGTTATAATTTCTTTTTAAATATTGTTTATGTAAGTGGCCAGTTCCGGATTCATAAATAGCAGCCCTTGTATAAGTGGTAGAAGAGTCAAGAGGCGGCCTTATTGCTAAAGTAGCAGTCTCTTCCAGACAACCTTAGGGTATATAAATAGCGTATAGAAAAAGTGAAGCGGGTCAGTGGTAGCACGATTATGTGTTGCGTTTTTATCCCAAATATTTTTATAGTTATCATGAGAGCAATACACAATATGCTTACATCGTTCTCGCGGTTTCTCGCCTAAGTGGATTCCTATTGCATAGGACATGGGAGTAAATTATGTATGACTTAGCAATGAAAATGATTTGAAAACCATTGCAAGCGAAGCGGAGCGGGTTACATAAATAAAAGTCACATTTAGTTCGCAAATTACTTGAGATTTATTTTTATAAAAGTAACTATAAACGAAATATTAAATGGGTGATGCAAATAAGAAATATCGATAAATATTATTTAATTACAGTAATAGTAACTATAATAACTTTGTTATTCATGTCGTCTTAGGGCTCTCACAGACGAGCGGCAATATGCTAACGGCAGATACCATGGCTGCCGTCAACGCGTCGTCAGCTACCGTCGACAGGTGGCGACGCTTGCAGTTGTGGCATTCTTTGTCCGCCATTTTGTCAGTCGACTGCAAATATGTCAAGAGTGCGTAAGAGTTGCTCGTCCACAAAATGAGCTCCAGTGACGAAATGAATATAGATTTTTTGCTAATTGTGGCAGTTAAAAAGAGGCCTTGTATTTGGAATTATAAATTATAAGACTACAGTAACAAGATAATTAAAAACAGAGCATGGACAGCTGTAGTTTCAAGGATAAATCCATAAATGAAAAAATCGGCATTGGTAAGTGAGTTCAACCCACAATGGAAGTGCCTTTCTTTTTCGTTGTAGTCGACGATGACGGCGGAGTAAGAGCAACAATAGTGTTTCTTCATCGGAAGCCATTTTGCAACTGGCTCCTATACTTGAGCTGACTACGACTGCTAATACTGCTATATACGGCATTCACAATTGCAAACGTCACGTCGTCGACAAGTGGTGACAGCTGCCGTGGTATCGGCCGCTGGCATATTGCCGCTCGTCTGTAGGAGCTCTTACAATTTCCTAAGCTGATTTTATTAAAAAAAGATTTTTGTAAATATTTTTAGGTCGTTATGACACTCATCATAAAATGTAAGTCTGATATAACTGACCCCCAGTACAAAACGTTTTTTAAATATTTTTAACTTGATAAATATATTTTTTCTTCTGATTTTACACATCATAAGAGTATTGTCACAGGGCCCACTTTTCGGTGCAGAAAATTTATATTCTGTGTTTGACAGCAGTCAAATTTAGAGCGGCCATAATATAAAAAGTGTCATAAGAACCTAGTGTTTCTTTCTAAATTGACCCTTATTTATAGTAGCACATAGGAAGGGTTGCTTGGCACACAATGATTTCGTTTATTTGAGGACGGCACTAATCTATAATAAACAAATATAAGGTACGAAACACAAGAGCTACAAAATGCGATCTAATGAAACAAATAGATTTTAAAGGTATTGAAAAATGTTGTTTCATCACGTTCTTTGCAGTTCATGTGTCGCATTCTTTTATTTTTTCATACTTTAAATTATTATAATACTTAGATGGAAAATAAATCCTCAACATTATTTCTAAGCTATAATTTCTAAGCTTTTCTCCAGCAGACTAATATTTTGAATTTTCCAAAAATCTGTTCTCTATACATAATTATGTAAAGTTAGAACTATTATAATTTCAATTCCGTCACTATTATATAATAATTTATAACAAAAAATCACAATGAATTTTTCTTAATACTTTATATTTTACACTAATAATGCTTTGGTGTAGGTATATTTTCAAAAATAAGTTCACAATTTTAATGCATTTCTTAGTTTCATTTAACCTACAAGGGGGAGCTGTTGGGTCCGAACAAAATATCCGTTAGATTATAATATTGCATTAAAATTGTTAACTAGTCAATGGATTCTTGCTTATTCTAAATATTTATATCTAAATTTGGCCACGACGACTCTACAGAACAGTGGTTGTACCTGGACAGACTATAACAATCAGGACCACAGACACAAACTAAACTAACACAAATATTATATCTTTTAAGGAGTCAAATTATAAAAAAAAAACAGGATAAACGGTAAATCTTTTTCCCTTCTAAATAGATAGCGCCTAGACTATATTGTTGTAGATATTGTAGTAGGCCCATCTATCATACCAAAAAGTCAACCAATCAGCCTATTGCTGTCCACTGCTGGACGTAGGCCTCCTTAAGGGCATGCCAAAGCGCACGATCACCTGCTTTCCTCATCCAGCCACCACCAGCGACCTTCCTCAGGTCAGCAGTCCACCTGACAGGGGGGCGTCCCACACTACGTTTTCCGAGACGCGGTCACCATTGGAGAACGCGTCTACTCCAACGCTCATCGGTTCTACGACAGACGTGGCCAGCCCACTGCCACTTCAGCTTGCTACACTTCTGGACGATGTCAACTACCTTGGTCCTCTGCCGGATGACGGCCAAAAAGTACTACTTAATTTAAAATTAAACAAATCAAATTTTTCACCGTTTTGTTGCAAATGACTATTAATGATTGATCCTGCACGACTCATATTCCATTCTACAGTCGTAAAAAAACTGACAACAATAAGAGACAGCTCTATATTACAATAATGAATGTGGCCCTCAAAGTAAAACCTACAGGTACACTCTTTACAAGCTAACCGACAAACCGACGTACGAACAGTCAACATATGGATAGACTACATAGATGAAATTGCAACAATAATGGACTCAAACTCAGGACCAACAGAAACACCGGCCAAGCTGGTTACTTACTAGAATTTAGAATTCAACAGTGGTTATTTCATCGGAGATATCATTGATGGCTTTCAAATACTTGAATCAAAATTTCGATTGAGTCTTCTATTTGTTAAAAAGAACAAAAACGTTGCATTGTTTCCAGTGAAATAACCAGCATCTTAGCAACTTTTGCCTCGCCAATGCAATAAAGGCCCACAAAATACTAACATAAGGATTTCTTCAAATTAATATCAGATTTAGCTCTCACATTGACACAACTTTTTAATACTTCCATCAAAATATTTTCTTGTAGTATTTCGCTCAGCCTATGTACACATAAAATTTAACCCCTTCCAGATTAACTATCAGACTTCCCTGGTTCGGTTTCCTCTGTGATTGTAATCATCGGAGGCTCATACAACCCATCTCCTGGAGAACCATCATTCATTAGCAGCTCAAATTTAGGAGAACCTACAGGCATCATCACGTCTTTTACAGATTCGTACATGTCTGTCCTAATTATAGGAAGTGAAGCCCGCTTTCCTTTCATAAAATCTTTCGGTATTTCTGAATCCCTCACATCATTTTCTTTGATTACTTCCATTACAGGATTCCTGTCTACGACTGGTTCAGGGACTCTTTCTTCTTCTAACCGAACAGGCAAACTGTCAGCTCTATTCAAGGGTTTCTTCGGGCTCTCTATCTTTTCAGATATAGGGACAGTAATTCCATTTTCCAACTTTTTGTTCTGCAAATTTTGAAGACTGACTTCTCTTGCTTGAACATCGGATAGCAACGGCCCATCGCTTGAACCTTCAAGACAATAGCTAGGACCTTGCAGAACATCGTTGCTGATGAGAGAATCCTGTTTGAAGATAGCTGCAGTCACGATCGGCCTATCAGGGTTAGTTGGGGTTTTACTAATCAATGGTTCTTGAGAATTGTCGTGAATGATACCATCACTCTCATCTTTAGTATCGTACCCTGTATAGATAGGATATCCGAAAGGTCCGTGTTCATATCCCATTTGACTGCCATATGAGTAACTGACGTTGTGGGATCCGATGGAAGACATGCTTAGATCAGAAATGGAGAGTCCAGTGCTAGACAAAGCCAGAGCTTTGTCTTTATCAAACCTGGTGCTAGATTTTTCGCTATCTTCTTCGAGTTTCTTCTCCAGTTCGTCAGGAACGCGGTGGATGAGGGCCTGGTTGGTGGATATCTGGGGATCATGAGGTGGAGAGTTATGTATAGACTTGGTGTTGTTGGGTCTGTAAGCAGCTGCCTGCTGCACCTCTACGACAAAGATGCCATCGTTGTCAGGAGAATACTTCATTTTTGTTTCACGGCCATTTTTGGTGAAATCCTGAAATAAAAGATGAATATTTGTTTTAATGTTTATTTTTTTGGTAAACCAAATCATGACATCTATGGTGTTTATTATTTACTTGCCATATTCCTACCTACGTCTAGATACTTATTTTATTCTTCAATAAATCAATCAATCAGCCTATTGCAGTCTTTGCTGGACCTAGGCCTCCTTAAGGGCATGCCAAAGCGCACGATCACCCGCTTTCCTCATCCAGACACCACCAGCGAGCTTCCTCAGGTCATCAGTTCATCAGTCAGTTTTATTCTTAATATTTAGACGAGAACCACTTACTATAGACCACTTACGTTTGCGATCGAGTGATTCCAAGTCTTGAGTAAAAATTGCGATTTAGCCGAGTTGCTACTATAGACCTTTTACGTTTGCGACCGTTCGATACTAAATCTAAATTATAATATTTTGTCTATTTTTATTATTTTTCTTGCTCCTGATTACTAATATAGCTTTAATTGAATAAAATGCATAATATTTAACAGTTTTTAATTGGACCAGAGGTTTGTACTACTAAGTATGACAAAGAGGCTTGGTGTTCGGATAGGCCAGCTCGGCACAGGAAACATTAACAATGTATATTGACTACTGTAAACAATATTTTATTTGAAAAAGGAAAAGTACAAAAGATACGAGTCCTGTGGAGTTTCTTCCGGCCGTTCTTCTCCACAGAAGGCGTACACTTGTAGTGAACGGGCCATCTTGCTTTGACGTCGAAAAATGATTTTGTTAAATCTTACTTCGAATAAAGACACTTTTATCTTTATCTTTTATCTTTAAGTAATGATAATAGTAACTGTTTAGTAGTTTAGTAAAGTGATATTTTCTTACGTTTCTCTCCTCTGTCTCCACAATGAGGTGATTATTTTTCAGCGTCATGGTGAAGATGGATCCGTTGGCTGGATGCCCGTTCCCGTTCTCCACCGTATCTCCAGGTTCGTCAGGTTTGAGCTGTAAATAAGAAAACAAAAGTGATTGAGTTTAATGTATGAAAATATTTTATGGTTGATAGTCTTAATCCTATCCTATCCTACTAATATTATAAATGCGAAAGTTTGGATGTTTGTTGCCGAATCACGCTTGAACCACTGGACGGATCTGGATGAAACTTGAAACACATATAGGTTAGGTCCTGGAATAAGACATAGGTTACTTTTTACTGTGGGAAAACACTTTGTTCCCACGGGAAAACTCATTTAACGCGGGTAAAGCCGCGGGCGAAAAGCTAGTAAAATATACAGACAAGAGTAATAAAAATTAGAAAACTTTGGGCAGGTTTTATAAAAACTTTACTTGTAGAACAAAAGAATATTTCGTGGTACGAATTGGTATTAACCAATTGTTTAATTTTATACTTATAATTTTTAGTCTCTTGATACGTACCCCGTGTACTTTAAGCAACATAACTTCTATCGTTATCTTAAAAAAATACATCTATTTAAACCTGCATAATATGTATTTCTTTTTAAATCTTTAAAGGTCCAATGATTACAACTATACAATCAGATTCGACACACAGCGGGAAGCCTCAAATTAATCTCTCGTACCTCAAAACTTTTGTTAAATTTTGAAGGTATTGCGATTGTATCTCATCCTTTATTCTTCAAAGATTGCATGCAATACAGGCAAGGTTTTATCATCATCATCATCATCATCACTTTATAACATATGCTCGTTCAAATAACTGCAAAAAGTATATTTGTTTCGCTTGAAGTTTTGCTGTAGGTAGGTACTTAGTTTTTTCGAAGATACTATTTATCCAGTTCTATGCAAGTAAATTTAATTATTTTCGTCCAATTCTTAAACTGAAAATATAGGTAATCTTATTAATACTATATATTTTATGGTATGAATATTGCATACGCTCTGTTTTTTTTTTAATCGCCGTTACAAAATGGTGTCACAGTAAAATTGTTCAATCTCATTTGAATATTTTTTCTCTTTCTAAAAGAAAACACATGATTCATCTCAATGTAAAATCCGCATAAAAAGAGCGAAATATTTCGATAACTTGACATTTCTCAATTCACGTGAACAAGGATTCTGCGCAATGCCACCTCGCACAAATACCACAGCGGTGGCTAAAAGCTTGTATGACTAACGGAGGTCACACACAAAGGACTGGCCACTATTTGCTCCGCGTTTTTGGAGACGCTAATAAGCGCTGCATTGACGAACCGTTCACCTGCGCCCACGCGCAGCGCAAGGCACAAGAAGCAGCGGGGGAAATAGATTTGACAGCTGTCAAACTTTATAGAAATAAAGGTGTAACAAGAAACCCGTGCTAATGAGCTAAGAAACGTAAAATCTCGCTTTTCTCGTTTGATCAATGAAACTTACAACATGGTTTATATTAATCAATCACTCATCCTGAACATAAGAAAGCTAGCATAAGTTAAAGATAAGAGTTTATTTTTCTTGCAGGTAGTTTACTACCTGCAGTTCATTAAAATAAGCGTTAATAAGACTGTGGAGAGAGCAAAGACTCGGATCCCTAGTATTTATCATAAAGAGCTTAAGGGCCCCCTCATACGGGCATCGACTTAGGCCTAAGACGTTGTCAGAAAGAAAAACGCGCATGAAAAGATGTTAGGAGTTTCTTCATAAAAGATGTCTAAAAATTCTGAAAAAAATCTTGAAAACCATCAGCCGTACTCTTAGCAATACTCATACTATTCACGTGTATCTCAACTTCATGCACATATTTTCGTAGGGATCACGAAGAAAAAGACCTCCGTGGTCCCTTCCAGGGACTACGAGAACCACGGGCGTCAGTGTCATCTACATCATCTTCAGTATGCTTTATCAATCCTCTTAATATGTAACTTTCATCTCTTCTTATAATGCCTATAAGCATGCATAATCGACAAATACCATTTTGTAACTTACACTCTACAATATTGTCCTAACCAATATTGCGAGACCTTAAATCAGCGCAAAGAAAACCATCTATGTCCTACTTCACCAACAATTTGAGAACGGTGCAGATCTACCTATATTGGTCAATAATATCCAATAATTATATAGAAAATGTCTAAAATACAACCTTATAGCAACAATATAAAGAAGAGAGATTTTATTTGAGTTTTTTTCTGATTCATATTGTGCGTCGATGGTGTAGTGGTTAGGGCCGCTGCCTCCCGTCCGGGAGATGCGGGTTCGATTCCTACCACGTACCAATGAGTTTTCGAATTTCAAATTCATATGTACGTTTATTCGACGCTCTTACGGTGAAGGAAAACATCGTGATGAAGCACATTCCCGCAAAGAAATTCAAGTGGACCAACCCGCACTGGGCCAGCGTTCTCGATTAAGACCTGATCGTCCTAATTCAGGGAAGGTCGATCCCTCGGTGGGGACGTATATAAGCTGTTGGTGATGATGATGGTAGAAAAATAAGTTATAAATGGTAGGAGTGTTTCCTCATTTTACGAGAGGTGTGAACAACACTCGTGTCGGATTAAAGTAAAGTAATTAGTTTCTCAGGATTATTTTAATCGCTTTTTGTATCGTAAATTAAATTTATGAAATTTATGAATTAAAGACATTTACTTGGCATTTATTATTTTTGTAATATAAAATTAAGTTGAGCAAATTATTTGGGTAAATTGTGTTATCTGACCGCTTCCGTCTGTCTATAATATACATAGAAACAGTGCAATCAAAAACAAGTTAGCAATGTTATAATCTGGAGCATTCCATATTAATATTTGTAGTTGATTGTTACATTAAAATTTTCAAAAGTTAGTAACTTTGACATAAGTAATTATCTATATGAGATTTCTTAGTCAAAACATCTATCCAGTTGGTACAAAAACATAAAGCATGGGTATGATTACAGATTAATTAAAAAACCAAAAACATCCCAAAAGATGCCAATAAAAGAACAATTATCCACAGAAATACATTTAAAATGCAATCTAAAAATTACAACGACATGATTCCCCATTTACAAATTGTACATTGCTAAAAATTCAAATCAAAGTACCAAAACACATTCACCCACACCCACACTCAACCAATCAACAAACATCATCGCAAAGTACAAAAAAGCGACTTAAAAATACCAATACTTATACCTATACAAAATCTAGGTCCTTGGTTAGGTCTAAACGGGGGGTCGACGGCCGGTCGTCGCCCGCGCCGAATTCGACGCGGTTTTTTATATTTTTTAGTCCGCGCAGCTTCGCGCAATCGAGTTGCACTTTTTAGATGCACCTACTCTTGGTATGACTATCTAACGACGGCACAAAGTTGGCGTGGAGACGGTTTCTGTGTTTTGGACTGCATTTTTTTGTTGTTATTCAAGTGATAAGGCGCAAATAGATTTACCACATACTATTTTTTTATCTTTTTTCCCTGACTGACCTAATTCCTATGTGTGTAAGTAGTAGTGCAAACGCGTACTTTCAACCCATCACATTTTGAAAATACTTGTTTCGATTTAGTTCAAATTTTGCAAGGTCCTGAACAGCCCAGATACACACACAGCGCACAGGTGGATTTATCTAGTTCACAAAATAGGATATATTTTAACCTAACATTAAAATTTAATCTTTTAATTGAGGAACGTGTTAACTAGTCACGGCTCGCTGTACAAATGAGCGCCGTCAGGGGTAAACGAGCGGAACTACCATTTGGGCGGGAATTACGCTGGTCGTTCCGCACACTCTTCCACAGATGGCGCTGATTATGTTAGTCATTTGTTTCTTGATACTAATTTAGACAGAAGGCACCTGAAAGATTTATTCATGGTCTATTCAGGCGGGTGTTAATCAGTTTGTATGTATACTATATTAAATAAATGAAAATGCGGTTTAAATGTAGGCCATTATTTCTATTTCTTTCTTTCATGTAAATTGACCCTAAGTTGTGTGGCGAAAATATTTATTGCCTCAGCAGATGTGAAATAAAACTACAGACCAGCTATTCTTAGTTTTAGCACAACCTATTTCAGCCAAGTGCCATACATTTTAAGCAATAAGGCCGCCTAACTGTACATGACTACCTGTTCTTACTTCCACTCTGTCATTTATTATTTCTGTGTGTGCAATAAAGTATATTCATTCATTCATTCATTCATTCATTTTTATTGATGTGCTCTTGGGGACGTATATGTAACTTGTATAGGCTAAAAACAAGAACAAGCTTGCTCTTATGGGCTAAGGGTCAAAATGAGGATAATATAGCAAACTTCGGTCGTGAGGCTGGTCCACACGATGGAGAAGAGAACAAGAAGCAAAGTTTGTCAATAATCATGCGTCCGCGACTCCACACCTCTTTTTGTCCCGAACTCGCATTCATCGTGCAGTGCGTTGCACTATAGCGAGCCAGTTTGACTAGATTTTTGGCAACGTCTGTGTGCGCCCGCGCCGTTCCCCCCTCTAACCCCTCGTACTTACCCCCCCGCAGCCCCCCACGCCGCGTTTATGAGTTTTTGATGAGTTAGGTTCTTGCTGCTCTTGGTGTAGTTGCATATTTCGGAGATGATTTTGGTATTTGTTACGACCACCTTAGTTGACTTATGTTGTGTGTTTGTTGATTAGATCTTGGTTGTTTGGATCATTTGTACGTTATTATTCTCCGCTCTGGAGTCAGAATTGGAAAATAATTAGTGGTTTCTTGTTTCCCAATTTTCCTTTGTCGTAAATACGTGAGGTCAGCCTCTAGAACTACTCGTATTTTTAGAAAATGGACTATCTTTAATTGTCTATTCTGTGCTTTGCGTAAACGAGGTAGTTATCAAAAACAATTTCAAAAACAACGCGAATGAAACATGCGACTCCTGAGAACTTATCTAGCAGTTCCTCTCTATAAAGATCAGCGTATTTTGATGACTGTATGACTCTCACAAATGTTAATTTAAAAAAATGCCTTTGTTCCCCCCGTTTGATTAGGGCATAGAAAACTAAAACTTGAAAAATAAGATCTGATGTTTCAGTGCTTCGGAAAGCTGTGGGTCTCGGGTGCTACGGAAATAGGTTGTTACAGGAGCCAATGTAGTAGCTTTTGGCGGCTCTACATGGAACCAGGGTTTATAAGGTCGGTTGTTGACCTTACAAGTCGCGCGACGGTTATGAAAAAGATGTTACTAACTTTTCTTACGGAATGTGGATTGAAAAAAATAAAGGTGTTGGTAATGTTCTAGTTTTGTATTTTTGTTGCGGTGGTTGGTTATGCGTGTAGTTGCTTAAACAGAAATGCAGGGCTTGAAGATTATGAAGAATATCAATCAGCTATGATAGTTTATTTATGTTAATAATTATGTTTAGTTTGGACTGGCCGCGTCTGTCGTAGAACCGATGGGCGTTGAAGCGGTTTAGGAGCAGAATGTCAAAAGCGCACAACGTCAAATGGGTTCAAATCGAAGGTTCAAATTGACAAAAGAAACTGATTGTGTGGCCTGAATGAACTTTGTAGTAAGCTTTCATCAGCATGTTTCAAAATATTTGTTTCTTTAACAGATGTGGATGCACCATCCCATTGAAGCAGACGGGTTCTCGAATGGAGACCACGTCTCGGAACTGTAGTGTGGGACACCCCCCTGCCACCTGGCAGGGTCGGTCAGCCTACCTGGACTGATGACCTGAGGAAGGTCGCTGGTGGTGGCTGGATGAGGAAAGTGGGTGATCGTGCGCGTTGGCGTGCCCTTGGGGAGGCCTACGTCCAGCAGTGAACTGCAATAGGCTGATTGATATGTTTCTTAGGAAAGGTTGTTAAATTTCACGGACTGAACCCCCTTTCCGCTTTACGGATATTTTTGTAACACCCTGTATGAATGTTAACCAACAACAAAGTAGTTACTTACTTCATAACATAGTTTTATTTATAGAATTTCTAGAGCCAATATGGACACAATATTCCATATTAATATTGAGCCCGAAACAAACGTTTGTAAACAAAGTCCGGGCGATTTCCGGGAACGGATCAAAAGGCCAACTAGGGTATAATATATTATACTATCCAAGAACGGAATGTACCGGGCTTCAAATACTTCAAACAATCACAGAAAAATTAGGGGAAAGTGTATTGAAATAAAGCCTTACTGTGTATTAGAAAAATATTTTCAACGATACAAGAAGTCTCGTCATGTTTGGACTCGTTGTATTACCCTCTCTGTGAACTGGCAAGTGGTCCTATCTATTTATTTACCTTACATTACAGGACGCAGAAAGATTATTTTGTGTAATATTATGATGTTGTGAATGAAATAAAAAAACACGTAATCATTTAAATTGTTTCTTTATTAATATTAGTTGTTAAAATGCTCACCCTGACCCTGCTGTCGTCCTGTAGGATCATTGGCCATAAACACATAGTAGGTTTAAATTTCAGAGATAGGACTTATTGCCAGTTCAAGAACTCACTTATTATAACCCTAGGTTAGTACCACCGTATTGGCATGAACCCATTGTCTGCCCGATTGACTGATTTTATTTTATTCTGAAAAAAAGACTTCTGACAAAGCAACTCCTCAACAGTTTAGGATATATGATATTATGGTTCAACATCAACGGCCCGTTACAGTCCACTGCTGCACTATGAGCCTCCTCCACTTAAGTGTTTGGTTTTGCCATAATCTCCACGTTTGGCTGGCGGGTTGGAGATCGCAGATTAAAAGGTTACTGTATCAGAGAACGCTGCTGCCCGTTCCCTGTTCAATGTGTAGTCCCTAAGTCGCCTCTTACGACACCCACGTACGGGAAGAGTAGGGGTTGGTGACAAATGTATTCTACTCTGCCGTCACCCACCACGCGGCTAATATTATAATAATACTATGGTTACGGTGAAGGAAAACATCATGATAAAACCAGCATACTCCTGCGAAGAAATTCAAAGGTTGTGTGAGAGGTCGACCAACCCATTCTGGGCCAACGTGGTCGACTAAGGCCTAATCGCCCTAATTCAGGGTAGGCTCGAGCCCCTCGGTGGGGACGTATATGAGCTGTTGATGAATATTATGAACTTGATCCGAACTTTGAAATTTTTTTAGAAAGATTACTTACCACAAATTTTTACGTTTTTTTTTTGTTACGTGACCTCTCCTGTCAATAACGTAGATGAGTGATTTGACAGTAACCACATTTCATCGCATTTCCAAACGCGATGAAAGTTGAATTTGCGGTGGGTGCGAACGCCCGCAGCGACGGAGCTAAGTTCTCTACATATAGAGTGTTAACAACAGCAAACTTATACAGTGCATTCAACTCATCATTATGACTATGCATAATTTTTCGCTTCGTATAAAAAAAACATAAATCTGCAATAGATGTAACAACGCATAAGCGACAGCAGCCAGTTGCTTGCTGTTGTATCATTGTATGCCTTTTTGGCAATACTAGAAATGCAATACCTATTTATTTCATAAAAACAATAAAATCCTGGTTTGTTATTTACTTTATACCTCGAGAATTACTTTTGTGTCTGTTATCTGTGTATTATATAAAAGGAAAAACTAACTGACTGCCTGACAGGTCAACGCAGAGCCAAAGCTAGAAACTTTAAATTTAGTTAAGTATTATATAGACTAAGAGAAGAGATCTTTGAAATTTCCATTAGTAAAAGGTAAAGGAGTGACTGATGTTTGTATGTAACTCTGTCGTTTTAATTAAAATCATGTGGAGAGAGGGGGAAATGTATTATATTAGTTAGTGCACAGCCGTTCCTTACACCCTGTATGTTCCTCGGTTCGCCCTGCGAGAAGAATTCGACAAAACGGTAATATATGGGCGTGCGCAGCCCGCGGCCCTTCGGTACAGTCAGCAACGCAAGCAAGGGATTAAGCGAATCATCAAACTTCGTATCAATCGAGCATTGACTTAAACCTTGAGTACCTACGTTTATTTAAACCCTTACGGTGCAGGAGACTTCTATCATTGATGTTCCCGGGCGAGGAAAACGTGGTGAGAAATTTCCAGTCGCCTGTGATGAAATTCTTTCGATAAAACAAGTATTACTTTTTAAAAACTCCTTATCAAGGATAAGCTTAAGGGTGCCCGCCCACATTTTATAATTGGCAACCGATTTTTATAGGAAAAAAATGGAACGTACTGATTGTAATAGTGCAACGCACATGTCCTACAAAAAGTCGGTCAAAAATGAAATCGGTGTATACCGACCGATCCAATTATTTTATTGTTTATTTTATTTTTTAGAAACAAACAGTCACACATGGTTGTAAAAAAATACAAAGTAAAGTTTTAAAATATAGACTTCCAGTTTTACGCAGTTTCCTCATTATGTTAATAACAGTAGTAAGGTAAAAATCAAAGTAGATAAAGTATATAAGATAAAAATACCCAAACCTTAATCACTTGAGAACACAAACAAAAACAAATATGAAAACAAATATGATTATGGGTGAAAAATGGAACGTTCGGAAATGTATGCGTTAACGCCCACTACTCCCTTTTTTTTTTTTTTTGACGATGACCTAATGCTTGTGTCACAAAATCGACGTATCAAGCGTAACCGGACTTTGCTCACTACTCACTGACAGTCGGCCGCAAGCACCATGACGTGCCTCCCTCGATAGCCACAAAGTGTCTGACGTGTGCGTTGAGTCGGTCACAAAATCGGTCATAAGAAGCGGAGGAAAAATCGGCCCGATTATCGGTCCTACAAAAAGTCTGGCGTGGGCAGGCACCCTTAGCCCTTCCATGGGAATTGACAACATTCTTGGTTTCTGAATTGTTGGGTTTTCGCTTCGAACTTTAGTTGTTCTGCTAATTAATTGAAATAAAAGGTATGTCAACATTCCAATATCAGGAAAAATATATATCCATATTACGATAAGATCTGCTGCAATTTATCTGCTATCAGTACAATCGTCGAACGCCGAAGGATTATCGTGAGATCGCGTCGTGCCGAACCGGAAGGCAGAAGCCACGATTTGGGAACACACATCCTTCACTCACACACACACCCCCGTCACACACACACAAACAAACCCTGGAATGTTCCAGCTTTCAAAACTACCATTGACCCCAAGTGACCAAAAAAGTGACCCCAAGACTCCTGCCCCTGCTGCATGACGACCGTCGATAAAATAAACTGCGCGACATATTAAGTGACCGCCAATAGTCTCAAGTAGCGCGAAGATAAGAACTAACGTTATTATATTGGCGGTTACGTTTTACGTCGCGCGGTTTATTTTATCCACGGTCGTCATGCAGCGGGGGCACTAATTTATCCTGACTCAGAAACGTGAAAGAGATTAAAGTATTTAGTTTCTATGGAGATCAGTTTAGTGTTGGTCTCTCTCAGAGGAACAAAAGACGATTTCTTCGCTCTCGACGCGCGTCAGAAATCTTTGGTGTTGGTCAGGTAGTTTGAAGATCGGTGAAGACCCGTCAATTTTCACATGTTTTAAACCCGTATAGATAGTGTTTGACGAATTTG